>SJYC01024567.1:0-29351 GCA_006408675.1 Madoqua kirkii | reverse complement strand
AAGGACAACTCGACAACGGGCCTGACACTCCATGAACACCTCGAGAGGAAAGCGGAGTTCCATGCCTCCACACAAGGCGAGGTCTAACTCCTGTCTCTTATACACATCGAGATGTGTATAAGAGACAGCTAGAAGAAGTAGTAAAAAATAAGTAAACACAAAGAGTTTTATCTGGAAATTCCATAGAAGAGACAAAATGGAATTCTAAAAAATATTTGATAGACCCAAAAGGCAAAAAAGGAGGAAATCAAAGAACAAAGAACATGTAAAAAAAAAAAAGAAATCAAATATACTAATTATATCAACAATTATTAAGTGTGAATGGATTATATTGTAAAGCATTAGATAAATATAAATTTCAGTAATGATAAAAATAGCAGCTAATATTTATTGACTGTTTATCACATATCAGACATTCTGCTAACCCATTTGTGTTTTATCTTGCTTATTCCTTACAATAGCTTAGGTACAATATTATTTGCCTCCATATTTTGTGCATATGAAAACTCAGATTGAGTATAGTCATTGTCTATTGTTACATGGCCCCAAGACAAAGCCAGAATTCAAACCCAGGAAGTATGACTTCTGAGCTTATACCACTTGGTTATTCTGAATATGATATTGATAATGATGCCGCTGATATGATGAAGAATGGTTATTGTCAAATCACCCCTGTGATGTTTGACATCCCATAAAAGGGAATACGGTGGGAATGATAATCCTTATACCAGGGGAAAGTTTTAGCTTGAAAATCCATAATAAACATGTAAACTGGTAAGTATATATATTTCAGGATGCTATATATACCAATACTTATATTCATGGTAACATAAATTGAAGTTCAGCCAATCCTGTGGCACTGTCCTCTAATATACAGCTCATATGTGACATCAAAGTTTCATCAATCTTAATTCTACCTATTCAGAATCTGATGTGGCTAAAATACAATGCCATACACCCTTGTAATAACTGTAAGAAAGAGTTTTGCTAGAGAAATAAGCAAATGGTTCAGAGAGGTCCTTTGGTCTCCCTTTGCTGGGGCATAGACAAGTCATTGCCCACATACCAGAACCGCTCACTCTGGGCTATGCCCTTGTTCCCTGGGGTTTAGCTTCAATTCTATTGTAGCCTTCAAGTCACTCCTGGGCTGTGCGACCTCCCCTCCTGGGCTTGAGCCAGGCTTGACCTCAGAGGAAGCAGAGAGCAGGCCTGGATGTGTGGCCACGAGTGCCCTCTCATGAGGGTAGGATGGGCTGCAAGGCTAAGGTGCAAGAGAGTGGGCAGAAAGAAGTGTGAGCGACAGAACCCCTGCAGGAGACAAGGAGGGAGTGAGGGAGCTCAGAAGTCAGATTCCGCTGAGGAAAGGGAGTATGTTAGTCAGGGTTCTTCAGAGAAGCAGAACCAACAAGATGCGGGGTGTGTATGCATAAAAACACATATGCATATAAATTATGTATTATACACCATGCACACATCAAGTACATACATAGTATATTCTATATGCATGAAAATATATATGGATTTATTATAGAAGCATGGCTCACATGCGCTTCCCCAGTGGCTCAGTGGTAAAGATCCACCCAAAATGCAGGAGATGGGGGAGACCAAGTTTCAATACCTGAGTTGGGAAATCTGAAGGAAATGGCGACTCACTCCAGTATTCTTGCCGGGAAAATCCCATGGACAGAGAGGAGCCTGGCAGGCTAGGGTCCTCAGGGCTGCAATGATCAGACATGACGAAGCAACTGAGTACAGTGGGCTCACATGAAGATATGGAGGCTGAGAAGTCTAAGATCCACAGTTAGCAAGTCAGCAAGACCCAGGAGAGCTGACCTCATGGTTCTCATGGTTCTAGTATGACAGCTCGAGACCCAGGAAGAGCCCAAGTTTCAGTTCAAGTCCAAAGGCAGGAAAAGGCCAATGTCCCAGCTCAGCAGTCACATGGGGGAGCTCCTTTTACTGGGCCATTTTGTCTTCAGTGGATACGAGAGCTGCCCACATTAGGGAGGACAATCTGCTCAATTCAGTCTATAGATGACATGGTCATCTTCTCCAGAGTCATTTTCACAGACACACAAAAGTAATGTCTGACTGTCTGGCCACCTTGTGGCCCAGTCAAGTTTGACACATAAAATGAACAAGAGGAGGGAGATTTTCTTGTGCCCTTGTTCTCAAGTAAGAAGGGGAAGGATAGTTAAGGTCATGTCTCCTGGCCCTACATAATTCCCTTATTCTTTTTATAGGAACTCTTTGATACATATGGATGAAAATACATAATAACTCATATAAATTCTAAAATACATTAAAAAATGAGTCACCTCCCTGCCCAACAAATAACAAGTGTCAATGTCTTCTCACTTCTAGAGATGTGTACCAAAGGCTCTAACGTCATGTTATGGGGGAAAAGAAACAGCACTGATAATTCTCAGATGAAGCTTTGTAAGCCATAAAAATGTGGCTGTTTTGAATCAGGCTTCAGGGTCAGTCTGCCCCAGAAGATTCTGGAGTATTTGTTTAGACATCTTAAGACACACTTGGGGCAGCTTCCTGGGGACCAGCAGTCACAGCATCACTCATCTTTTTCCAAGGTCACTTCATGGGCGGCCCTGTGATACCAGATGGGTCTCGTCTCTCTAGTGCCGCCTGGTGTGCCCCCTCATAGGGCTTCACTGATTGAAAGTACCTCAGTGTCGCTCAGGAGGGGTAAAGTGTCCTAACAGTGCAGAGCCACAGGGTGCGTGCTGTCTAAATGCTTACTCATGCACCATTATTTCACATGAATATTAATACATTAGCAGAGGAAAAGGCCCTGGCCAGGTCCCTTATCCAGGATCACTTGCTCCCTAGGGCAGTCCTTCCTAGGATGGACTGTCAGAAAATATGCAAAATGCCCTTATTTTAATTAATTATGAAGTTGAAGTGGCTGGCAGGTTGTTTGCCAGCAGCTGCGAACAATTTTCTGATAGTTATTCTCTCGGACCATCCAGTGAAGTTATCGGCAGGCTTTCCAAAGCAGCACAGAGCCTGGCAGAAACCAGAGGTTCACAAAGTATTTGCAGAGCAAATGAATGAGTTGAATGAACAAACTCTAAAGTGCAAATAAGAAATAACCTCAACTGAAAACACGGGGAGCATAAGAAAGGAGCCAGGAATTTGAAATGGAGTTCCTTTAAACATTATATTTGGGAGGCAAGGGAGTCAGGGTTGATTACCCTGCAACGGTGCAAGTGTTCGTGGCATCAGGTTTGTGATCCACTTAGCTGCGGAATTTCAAGATTCTCTGGTTTCAAAATGCCGCTATGCTTCAGCAATGCCGCTCCCTTTTAGCATCGTTATTTTAAGTCTTTCCCCCATACCCATCTCACCTCACGGATGTCTCTGAAAGTCACAAGGAGAGACTATTCCGGAAAATGCCCTTATCAAATGATGATAATACACTCGGTTGCCCTATTTTTTTTTTTTCAAACTGCTTTCTTATTTTAGAACAGAATTTTTCAACTGGAGTCTTAAAAACCCTCATGAATCACTGAACTAAGATGATTCCTGACTTGGACAGAGAAGTCAAGCAGCAAAGTGTTGATCAGTTATCTTTTGCTGCGTAACAAACTTTCTGTAGGTCAGTACTCTGGACTGAGCTCATCTGGACTTTTCTGGTCTGGAGGCAGGCTTGACTCTTCTTAACTGGACTCACTGAGGTGTCTGCTGGGCCAGTTGAGGCCAGTTAGTTTACAAAGGCCTTGGATGGGACAGCTGGTTGACAAGGGTCTGTCTCCATGTGGAGTTTATTCCAGGTCTTTTTGCACGACAGTCTTGAGTTCCAAGGGCAATAAGAGGGCACACTCCAAAGCACAAACGCTTTCCAAGTCTCGGCTTATGTCCCATTTACTACATTCCCTGAGCGTGGGAGGGATTCTAAGGGCAAGGATATGGGAGGAGTGAATAAATGCGGGGCTGTAACTGCAACACTCTGTGTGTTAAAATAGATTCTAAGATACATGGGGATCCAGGAGGCCCAGATTTGTCACCGTGACGCCGTCTCATCAGAAACAGAAATATGACTCAGGGCCTGTCCTTCTGGGCATTCAGACGCTCCTGTCTCCACACTTCCTCCCCCACGCCTCCTTTCCACCCCTTCCTTCTGACTCTTCTGTGGCTTCATCACTCCCTGCTTCCTGATATTTTTCTGTTCAGGCGGCCCTGCAAGTGCCTGGCAGGGATGATAAATGAGCTTGACTTCCTGGGTGACGTGACCGTCCAGAAACACAGCCTGGAGCATGCACAATGCAGCAGCAGTTTCCACCCACAATGCAAGCGCCGTAATGTGCTGCGGAGTTGGGCAGAAGTCACCGCCGCAGAAACAGAACCCCCATTTGAGGGTGGCATTCTAGGCCACAGCCAGCTTTGCTTAATTAGAGGAATAAGCAAATAGGTACCCCAGGGTAGCTTCTGGATTTTCTCAACAGACTAAAATGTGAAGTGAAAAGCCTGCCTGCAATTAAGCAAAATTCACTATGATCTGGCTGTCTGGTTTAGTTCATGCAAATTATATATAAAGAATCAAAGAACCATAAAGAAAAGCAGAAGCACTGGTTGCCATTGCAAATCTGATAAGTGTCTTTGATCAAGGAAAGCTTTCTTACCAAATAGGCTCTGAGCTCCCAATTACCTATGGATTTATTTACAAGGAGAAATGAGCTCTCAGCAGTCCTCATTACTAGTCTGCTCAATAAAAAGATCAACTAATCAATGATGAGTGCTGGTTTCACAGTGTACAGTATAGATAAAATAGAACAACAAGGACCCTGCCCTTCCAGAGCTGATGTAGCAGATCACACCGGTGCAAAGAGAGTACACAACAATAATAAATAGAGAACAGCAATAATAAATACGACATTCAACAGCAGCTAAATGCTAGGGCTATATTGCATACTTTACATGGATCGCTGACATTAATCTTTAAAACCAGTGATGAGGTGGCCGTTACTATCTCACATTGTCAAAAGGAGAAAACCAGATCTCCAACAGGAATTGCAAATACGCAAGGTCACAAGGTTGGGAAAGTCTGAATCCTAAACTCAAACTCAGGCCTAAGTTTGACTCCAATTTCCATTTTTTACACTATCTCTTGTGATAATAAATAGTAAGAAAAGGCAATGCAAATACTTCAGTGACATTCAATAAATGACTGATGGAGGGTCAGCCTTGAGCCAGGCACAGATGCTGGAGGTTTGAATAGAGAGTCCTTAAGAAGCTCAGAAACAGACTCACTGACTTTGAGAACTAACTTATGGTGACCAGGCTGGAGTTTGGGGTTAGGGGAGAGATAGATTGGCAGTTGGGACTGACACGTACATACTGATATATTTAAAAGAGATCATCAACAAGGACCTACTCTAAATACAGAGAACTCTGCTCAATATTCTGTAATAATCTAAATGGGAAAAGAATTTGAAAAAGAATAGAAACATGTATGTATAATTGAATCACTTTGCTGGATACCTCAAACTAACACTACTTTGTTAGTCAAGTATACTCCAATAAAAAAATAGACATTAAAAACTAAAGTGCAATCCTGGTGAGAAGGTCAGTCAGAAGGCAGCCTGTTGCTCTCTGGTCAGGGGAAACCCAGGTCTGTGATTGTGGAGGAAGTTAGAGCAGAAACAAGGCACAGACCAAAGGCTGTTTCCTCCAGCCTTTCTCCATAGATATGTCTCCTTCCAGGGAAATCCTTGGGCTTGTCAACTGTGTTACAAATGTCTTAAACTAAACTAACCTCATAGTTCTTGTGACTGTTGAAGTCAAAGGGGAAAAAGCAAGAGAAACTAACACCAGCTACTGTGACTATTTTCAAGCTATCTTCTGGCTCTAAATTTATTCTAGTTTTAAAAGAACGTTAATGATTCTTATCTCATTTGATTCTTTCACTGTCTCTGCAGTGTTACCAATATTTTGCAGGCAACAGAACAGAGAGAGGTTAAAATTCTCAAGATGACAGTTTTCATTTGCTGGGGCTGCCGTAATAAAACACCACCGACTGGGAGACTTCAATAAGACATCATTTCCTCACAGTTCTACTGGCTGGAAGTCTCAGATCAAGGCATCGGCAGGTTGGGCTTCTCTTGGGGCCTCTTTCCTTGGCTCACAGATGGCGTGTTCCTGCTGAGTCCTCACAAGGTCTTTCTTTGGCTCTGTGCCTGTCTGTGTTCCAATCTCCTAGTCTTATAAGGACACCAAACATACGGGTTAGAATCTACTCCAAGAATTCCACTTGGACTGCACTTCCTCTTTAAAAGCTTTGTCTCCAAATGCAGTCACAGTCTGAGGTACTAGGGTCAAGGGGCTTCAACATATGAATTTGGGGGAAGAGACACAGTTGAGTTTATAATGGTAATCCACCTGTGGGACACGGGAGCCAAGACGTAAGACATTTCTGTTCCATCTGAAGTTATTCATTTACAACTCGAGTATCTTCCTTTTCCTGAATAAGCTCACTCTTTTTCTCCAATCTTGTTGTACTTCATACAGTAGCTTATCTGAAAAGACTTAGATCATCCTTCCCTTCTATCTGTATGTTCAAATATATCTATTTCATGGCACACTAGAAATCCTACTCTTTTGGTGAAGATAGCTGATTCTGCAATTGGAAATAATTATTTCCTCACAGGAATCCCCACTGGCAATTCTATTCTCCTGCAAAACTTTCAACTTTCTCCTTTTTAGAATAAATGTCTGTTTGTCTCTCTTGTTCTAAATTTATAAGCTCTCAACTGTATCTTTCCAGGTTTCTTTGTGAGCACACTCTGTGTGAGGCATAGTCCTAGAAGCCTAGTGAATAAGATACATAAGATCCCTTTTTTTCTGGAAATTTTATCTTAGTTTGGAAACAAACTATACATAATAATAGTGCCAACTCATAAGAATAAAATTAAATAGAGGAAAGGAATGAAGGATGACTGTAGATGGGGTGGGGAGTCCAGTTTCATTGGCCAAGGAATGAATGGCTCTCTGGAGAGATGCTTTAAGCTCAACCTAAATGATAAGAAGATGTCAGCCCCATGAACTGGGAAGAGGGCTCCAGGCAAAGAAGCAGCAGGTATGAATATTCGTTAAGTGGGGGTGGGCCGAAACTTGGTATATTCAAGGACAGAGGTTCTATGATTGCAAGAGAGCAAGTGAGAGATTCAGAGATAAAGGTCAGCAGGCAGCAGACTTGTCAGTCCTCGTGGGTAACAGCAAAGAATCTGACTAGTGATCTTCATACAATGAAAAGTATAATATAGTCCCTTCTTATCTGCAGTCAACTTTGGTCCAGAAATATTAAATGGAAAATTCCAGAGATAATTCATATGAGCAACGTTCAGAGGAGCATGAAGACATGCCCACCAGCCCACTCCATCCCACCTGGACACGGAACATCCCTTCACCTGGTGCATCCTACCCATTGGTCACTCATTAGCATCTTGGTTATCAGAGCCAGGGTCCCAGAGTCACAATGCTTGCGTTAGAGTCCCTTATTTTGCTTCATAATGGCCCCCAAGAGCGAGAGTAGTGATGCTGGCAATTCAGATGTTCCCTTAACTGCGCCTAATTTAGAAACTTCACTTTAACACAGATAAGTATGTACAGGAACAAACATACTCTTAATATGTACAGGAGTTGGTACTATCCCCAGCTTCAGGCATCTCCTGGGGATCTTGAAATGTATACCCTATGGATAAGGGGGAACCACTGTATCTCTTGGATGAAATGGATGTTTAATAAATGTCTTCAAATATTAATTAAATTCAGTGTGCCCAGATTTGGTTGTTCTGGCAACCTGGATGAACTGGTGTACATAAAAATGAGGACATTATGGTCAACCTCTCCATGTGGGCTGTGTTCCAGTTACACACTTTAGCTTTTTCACCCAGTTGTCAGAATCTAGATCAAATAATTCCCTGTATTTTCCACAGGGAGTCTTATTTTCTGTTAGTGTCAAGTGATTTAATATCACTACATTTTTATTAATTAGCTGAAGATTTTAAGATAGCAAGATCTTAAGACATTAATCCTCTCAAGATATCAATATTTCCTAAACCCTGATGGTAAATATTAGGCTTCCTCTCCAGTACAAGATTCGAGTGCGTGATTTCATGCAAAACTTTTTTATAACAGAAATAAAAAAACCTGTTGTGATTATCCATCTTTAGAATTGAAATATCTTCTGTTCTTGATGTGACCTTCATTTCAAGCTGGGCTGAATTTCTGTTAGGGAGAAGGATGTGAATGCAAAAGTTCTATTTTCAGGAATAAATAGCAGCATCTTTTCTATTCTCTTAAACACAAGATAAAATATAGTTTGCGGCAGGTGTAGAGCTCTCTCTTCACAGTACAAGGAAAGCTAGAGAAAAATCATTTCCACATTAGAATTGAGATGATTCATCATTTTTCTCTTCCATGAATCTCATAGAAATACTTTTGCCCTGAATATCTCCTCTAGCAAAGTTGCAAGGTTTGTAACTACTAAGAGTCTTGGAAAAGAAACACATTTATTCTGAAAATTAGAAACATATATTCATCCATTCACATGCCCTGAAAGAAGAAAGTTTGCACATTATCTCTACTTTATTGTCCTTAGTGTGGAAGTCTTTTTTTTTAAACCCAGCATATAAAATTGAGTGGAAAGGCACAAATGTGAATTTGAAAGGGCATTTGGTTTTAGAACTTCACTCGAATTCTTTAAAAGCATAGATATTGACATATATTCAATAAAACAGTGTGTTCTTTCCAGTTACTTTTATTTGCTAATTCAATAATTTAGCAATTATATTTGCATCAAAAAGAAGAAGAGCAAAGTGATCTCTTTTATTATGGTTATGCTGAAGGAAACATATCAATACATCACCACTTAGGTCTGCAGGGGCTCTTTCAGCAAATAAAGATTGCCTCCCATAAAAAGAAACAAAAGGGAAATTAAGATATCCAATCAGATTCACAAACCAGAGGCATATATGAATAATGATTATGAATGGTGTTATTCTTTTGATTGCTCTTCCAGCCATCTTACTGTGTCTAATAAATCTGGACACTTCATTTTGTTTTCCTGATACTTCTCCCTTGTACAAACCAACTTATTTGTTGGGGCTACCCAGTTTTAATTCACCAACATCTACTAATGCCCAATTTTTACAACTGTATGAGTCCTTCAAATTGCAGCAATACTTGGGCCCATCCATGTTTGTGATCTTGAAGGCTTATAAACACATCAAAAGGTATCAAGGCTAAAACAAGAAAAAAGGAATAGCAGAGCTTGCTGCTTCCCAAGCCTCGTAACCCTGAAGATACAATCCTGACCTGACCTGGTGATTTTGACACCAGGATATTGGAATACGGAATGAAGCAGGGCAAAGACTAAGAGTTTTTTTGCCAAGAGAACGCACTGGTCATAGCAATCACCCTCTCCCAACAACACAAGAGAAGACTCTACACATGGACATCACCAGGTGGTCAACACCGAAATCAGATTGATTATATTCTATGCAGCCAAATATAGAGAAGCTCTATACAGTCAACAAAAACAAGACCAGGAGCTGACTGTGGCTCAGATCATGAACTCCTTATTGCCAAATTCAGACTCAAATTGAAGAAATTAGGGAAAATCACTAGACCATTCAGGTATGACCTAAATCAAATCCCTTATGACTATACAGTGGAAGTGAGAAACAGATTTAAGGGACTAGATATGATAGATAGAGTGCCTGATGAACTATGGACGGAGGTTCATGATATTGTTCAGGAGACAGGGATCAAGACCATCTCCATGGAAAAGAAATGCAAAAAAGCAAAATGGCTGTCTGAGGAGGCCTTACAAATAGCTGTGAAAAGAAGAAAAGTGAAAGCAAAGGAGAAAAGGAAAGATATAAACATCTGAATGCAGAGTTCCAAAGAATAGCAAGAAGAGATAAGAAAGCCTTCTTCAGCAATCAATGCAAAGAAATAGAGGAAAACAACAGAATGGGAAAGACTAGAGATCTCTTCAAGAAAATTAGAGACACCAAGGGAACATTTCATGCAAAGATAGGCTTGATAAAGGACAGAAATGGTATTCACATAACAGAAGCAGAAGGTATTAAGAAGAAGTGGCAAGAATACACAGAAGAACTATACAAAAAAAGATCTTCATGACCAAGATAATCACGATGGTGTGATCACTCATCTAGAACCAGACATCATGGAATGTGAAGTCAAGTGGGCCTTAGAAAGCATCACTATGAACAAAGCTAGTGGAGGTGATGGAATTCCAATTGAGCTATTTCAAATCCTGAAAGATGATGCTGTCAAAGTGCTGCCCTCAATATGCCAGCAAATTTGGAAAACTCAGCAGTGGCCACAGGACTGGAAAAGGTCACTATCAATGCAAAGAAATAGAGGAAAACAACAGAATGGGAAAGACTAGAGATCTCTTCAAGAAAATTAGAGACACCAAGGGAACATTTCATGCAAAGATAGGCTTGATAAAGGACAGAAATGGTATTCACATAACAGAAGCAGAAGGTATTAAGAAGAAGTGGCAAGAATACACAGAAGAACTATACAAAAAAAGATCTTCATGACCAAGATAATCACGATGGTGTGATCACTCATCTAGAGCCAGACATCATGGAATGTGAGGTCAAGTGGGCCTTAGAAAGCATCACTATGAACAAAGCTAGTGGAGGTGATGGAATTCCAATTGAGCTATTTCAAATCCTGAAAGATGATGCTGTCAAAGTGCTGCCCTCAATATGCCAGCAAATTTGGAAAACTCAGCAGTGGCCACAGGACTGGAAAAGGTCACTTTTCATTCCAACCCCAAAGAAAGGCAATGCCAAAGAATGCCCAAACTACCACACAATTGCACTCATCTCACATGCTAGTAATGTAATGCTCAAAATTCTCCAAGCCAGGCTTCAACAATATGTGAACCATGAACTTCCAGATGTTCAAGCTGGTTTTAGAAAAGGCAGAGGAACCAGAGATCAAATTGCCAACATCTGCTGGATCATAGAAAAAGCAAGAGAGTTCCAGAAAAACATCTATTTCTGCTTTATTGACTATGCCAAAGACTTTGAATGTGTGGATCATGAGAAACTGTGGAAAATTCTGAAAGAGATGGAAATACCAGACCACCTGACCTGCCTCTTGAGAAACCTATATGCATGTCAGGAAGCAAGAGTTAGAACTGGACAGGGAACAGCAGACTGGTTCCAAATAGGAAAAGGTGCACGTCAAGGTTGTATATTGTCACCTTGCTTATTTAACTTCTATGCAGAATACATCATGAGAAACGCTGGGCTGGAAGAAGCAGAAGCTGGAATCAAGATATCAATAACCTCAGATATGTGAATGACACCACCTTTATGGCAGAAAGTGAAGAGGAACTAAAAAGCTTCTTGATGAAAGTGAAAGAGGAGAGTTAAAAAGTTGGCTTAAACTCAACATTCAGAAAATGAAGATCATGGCATCTGGTCCCATCACTGCATGGGAAATAGATGGGGAAACAGTAGAAATGGTGTCAGACTTTATTTTGGGGGGCTCCAAAATCACTGCAGATGGTGACTGCAGCCATGAAATTAAAAGATGCTTACTCCTTGGAAGAAAAGTTATGACCAACCTAGATAGCATATTCAAAAGCAGAGACATTACTTTGCTGACTAAGGTCCATCTAGTCAAGGCTATGGTTTTTCCAGTAGTCATGTATGGATGTGAGAGTTGAACTGTGAAGAAAGCTGAGCACAATTGTGGTGTTGGAGAAGACTCTTGAGAGTCCCTTGGACTGCAAGGAGATCCAACCCGTCCATCCTAAAGGAAATCAGTCCTGAGCATTCATTGGAAGGATGGATGCTGAAGCCGAAACTCCAATACTCTGGCCATGTGATGCAAAGAGCTCACTCATTTGAAAAGACCCTGATGCTGGGAAAAATTGAAGTTGGGAAGACAAAGGGACAACAGAGGATGAGATGATTGGATGGCATCACCAACCGACATGTGTTTGCATAGACTTCTGGACTTGGTGATGGACAGGGAGGCCTGCGTGCTGCAGTCCATGGGGTGGCAGAATCGGACACGACTGAGCGACTGAACTGAGCTGAACTGAACAGCACCTTCAGTGTGTCGTTCAGCCCACACAGGGGTACCTCATCTTGCTGTACCCACAGTGTGTTAATTGCAATGAGAATGTCAAGTTCATTTAAGTGATATCAAATCACAGAAAGTACATGGGCTTTGGACAGAATAAGGATTCGATCTAAGGTCTACCACTCACTGGATGTACTGGCTAAGTTTCAATTACTTCAACTGTGAATGGTGATAGTACATATAATTTACTGAATGTACTGAAGATTATGTCAAGTTAAGTATGTCAAGCATCTAGTACAGCATGAAAATTCTTCCACTTTTCCCCTCTCTGATAATTTTGCTCTTGACTATTACCAGAAACAAAAAGTTCTCTTCACCCAACTTTCATAAAGACATATCAAAGCTTAGAAAAGCCCAGAGAAAAGCAATTAGAAAAAAGAGAGGTAGCTCCTAATGGTGTCCAACTAAACACATCTAGCACTCTTCTGACATTAAAGATTGAGTCTGGTATAGCATATGATATGAATTAAATAGAACACTATCAGAAAAGCAGAATTTTAAAGCATTTCTTTAAATTTAAGAAGGTAACACAATTATAAACAAGATGCACAAAATTTACACAAAAATAAAGCAAGAATTTAGAGACTAGACCAAACAAAATCATATAAATAGATTAGGGGGGAATGCCAAAATAAATTGATGGATATTGAATCCATGATGGGATACAGTAATTACTAAAGTGTAAGTTTTATAAAGGTAAAACTGTGACTCTCATATAGATGTAAAATAAAAATGTGTCAAATATTATATTTAATTTATTAAAGAGTGAAACAGCATAATGTAAAGCCCAGTCCACAGAGCCCTCGAGAACCTGAAACTGTTAGGATAAGGTTAGTGCTGGGTTAGATAGAAACCTGCAGAGAAGGCAATGGCACCCCACTCCAGTACTCTCGCCTGGAAAATCCCATGGATGGAGGAGCCTGGCAGGCTGCAGTCCATGGGGTCGCTAAGGGTCAGACACAACTGAGCGACTTCTCTTTCACTTTTCACTTTCATGCACTGGAGAAGGAAATGGCAACCCACTCCAGTGTTCTTGCCTGGAGAGTCCCAGGGACAGGGGAGCCTGGTGGGCTGCTGTCTATGGGGTCGCACAGAGTCAGGTATGACTGAAGTGGCTTAGCATCAGCAGCAGATAGAAACCTGATTAATGACTTGGAGAGTGATCAGCCATAATTTGAGGGATATCCGGTCCACTAGACAGAGATTATTTGCATTTCTATTGGACAAAAGTCTACCAGTTGATCTTATCCCTGCGAGTTGCAAAGTAACTTACCCAATAGAGAGCCAAGACCAGAAAGAACATCCAGTGTCTTCTTCGTTAGTATCTAACCTTCAGGTAAGTTTTTAGACAGTGTAAAGTAACATTATGTGGGATACCTCTCATCCTTAAAGCAGACATGGGAAACAATGACTGCCTACTTCCACAAAACACTTCTTGGGCCATTTTTACTCAACAGCATAGTCACTGCTCTTAGCCAAAATGGTTGCCTCTGTGATTGTAGGAGTGAACTCATGTCATGGTCCCCAAGCTGAAAGAAGATATCCAGTAAGGGATACTGGGATGAGCTTCTTTTTGTCTAGTCTTTTATTTGCCATTTTAATAACATTAACTTGACAGGAGTGGGGTGCCATTTGAACCTTAAAAGTTGATTCCTTAAAATTCATTAAACTGTAATTTATTGGAAGCAAGTATTAAAGACAGGAGTATTGAATTAAGATAATTTGGGCCTTTTATTGTATTTTAACTCAAATTGGAAAAAAAATAGGAGGAAATATAGAAGAAACAAAAACTGAAAATGGGCTTGAACATTTTGTAAAGCTACCAGTGGCATAAGAACAAAATTTCTTTCACACTCTACAGGTCTGATATAAAAAGCTGAGACTCATGACTGCTTTGGTGATAATAAATTTTATTTATGTTTAATATAAAAATAAGCAAGCCTGTAATTTGAGTTGTGCAGGGATGCATAAAGAATGTTATGCTCACTGAGACATTCAAGGAAAGGAAGGCTGACAGGTAATAAAACTATATCTTAATCTGTCAGGGATTTTAAAGTCATTTCTCTGTTACATAAAACAGGCTAATTTAAAGTGTTTTTCTGGGATTACACAGAATTCCTGGAAAAAATTAATTTACAGTAGAGAGAAATATGCTTTTTTCCCCTAATAAATAACTAATTGGCACTTGTCTTTTTCACGGAAAGAAGTTATTGAGATGGCTAGAAATGGAAGCCTGCTCAGCGATTAAAGCCTCTCCATCTTCGTCACTCTGTGCCAGCCAGTGGCCGCTGTGGCTGACAGAATTCGGAAGGAGAGAGGCGAGCATATGGCAGAATGAGTTTTGAGCCCCAGAGAAATCTCTTTCGGTCCCCGCTCCATCTGTGCTTGTGGGTACCTCTCCCCACAGACAAAGATGCTGAGCTCAAGACAGGGAGAATGTATGACGGGAAACTGCAGAAACAGCTTTGTGTCGTGCTAAGCGTTAGCAAAGCACTTCCGTTCCACAGCACACATCTCAAACCAAGAGTACTAAGGAGCCCAAGTTTATTTGAGGGCACTTGGAGAGATTCTCCGAGTTCAGTGTACAGAGAAAACTTCCTGGATGAAAGCGATGTGAAATGAGTGCTGGAATATGTCAGTGTTTGGCTTTGGGGTCTGGGGAAGGATGTGTTGCGTAAATCATTGGCCTCCTGGGAAGCATCAGAAATACATTTGGATGGCCAGGGAGTCCTGAGAGGGCTCAAGGCAGGCAAATCGTTCAGCTGGAATATTTCTCATGTGCACCTTCAACCCAAAAGAATTTTGCTGACAGAGGCTGAATGAAAGAAAAACGGAGCCAGAGACTTGTGTTTTATTGTGCTAAGTGTGCTGTTAGGGCACTTTTTATTAATCAGCTGTTGTTGTTGTTCAGTGGCTAAGTCCAGTCTCTCTTCTTGCAACTTCATGGACTGCAGTACGCCAGTCTCGTCGTCCTCCGCCATCTCCCAGAGTTTGCTCAAATTCATGCCCATTGAGTCGGTGATGCTATCTAGCTATCTCATCCTCTGCCTTCCCTTCTCCTCTGCCCTCAACTTTTCCAGCATCAGGGTCCTTTCCAGTGATGTCTCTGTTTTTTTAACATGCTGCTTAGGTTTGCCATAGCTTTCCTTCCAAGGAACAAGCATCTTTTAATTTCATGGCTGCAGTCTCTACCTGCAGTGATTTTGGAGCCCAAAAAACTAAAATCTGCAACTGCTTCCACTTTTCCCTCTTCTATTTGCCATTTGGTGATGGGGCTGGATGCCATGATCTTAGTTTTTCAATGCCAAGTTTCAACCCAGCCTTTTCACCCTTCTCTTTTACCTTCATCAAAAGGCCCTTTTGTTCTTCTGCCATTAGAGTGGTATCATCTGCATATCTGAGGTTGTTGATATTTCTCCTGGTAATCTTTATTCCAGCTTGTGATTGATCCAGCCCTGCCTTTTGCATGATGTACTCTGCACGTAATTTAAATAAGCCAGGTAACAATATACAGCCTTGATGTACTCCTTTCCAAATTTTGAACCAGTCAGTTGTCCCATGTATGGTTCTAACTGTTGCTTCTTGACCCACATATAGGTTTCTCAGGAGACAAGTAAGGCAGTACTCCCGTCTCCAAGAATTTTCCACTGTCTGTTGTGACTCACACAATCAAACGTTTTAGTGTAGTCAATGAAGCTGAAGTAGATGTTTCTCTGGAACTCCCTTGCCTTCTCCATGATCCAACAAATGTTGGCAATTTGATCTCTGGTTCCTCTGCCTTTTCTAAACCCAGTTTGTACATCTGGAAGTTCTCAGTTTATGTACTGTTGAAGTCTAGGCTTGAGAGATTTTAAGGATAACCTTACTAGCATGTGAAATGAGCATAGTTGTATGGTAGTTTGAACATCGTTTGGCACTGCCCTTCTTTGGGATTGGAATGAAAACAGACCTTTCTAGTCCTGTGGCCCCAAATTTGCTGGCATAGTGTGTGCAGCACTTTAACAGCATCATCTTTTAGGATTTGAAACAACTCGGCTGAAATTCTATTTTTAGTCAGTAGTCATTATTTTTCCAAAATGTAAGGAACCAGAAGAAAACATTCTGTCCTTGTGTTTCATTCTCTCCATGTCTTTCATCTTTTCTCAAGCCGTGTTGAAGGCCCTGACTCTCCCCTATTTTGACTGCTGAACCCTAGGCTACCGCCCTGCTCTTGGGTCTCAGCACGAAAAGGGCATGGAAAGAGGGCAGAGAGCAGAGGTCTGGGGACAAGCCCATCACATTGCAGCACTGCTCTCCTTCCCTCAGACACAGCACATCCACGCCAACATGCCATGCTACACCACAAACTGCAGACACGGGGACGCATTCTCAGCCACTGACTTAGGCCCGTGGACTATTGGCTCCATCAGAATCGGCCCTCAAAGCTGAGAGGTAAGGGTAAAGTCCAAACTGCCAAAGAACTCTTGCTCAGTTTCCAAGCTAGAAGTCATTTAAGTTATTCCTTTCACTGTTACCTCATTATTAACCAGAGGATTTTTGCAGAAACGAATGCCTGTGGCCAGTAATTTTTCTTCTGGCTAGCCAAAAATTAATCTTGTTGTTTCATTAAGACTTTCAGGGTTGTTATATTCAATAGTTACACCTGACACACTTGTAAAGTCTTTTGATTTTCACAAAATGTTGTTTTCAATCTGCTTTTCTCTAGAAGGAACAGCTCATTCCCCAGCACCAAGAGTTTCATTCTCACTTTCTGCGTCAGAACCAATCACTTTCACCTTTTTGTTAGCCTAATATTCACATCTTCTGAGTCAGAACTGTATTCTAAAGGACTATCATTTTCTGAGACACTAGTATATATGATGCTCAGACAATCAGAGAAAGTATCTACATAAAGTTCACCAAAAAGTCTTCTTCACTGAAAATTCTGCGATGTTTGAAAAATTTTTGAAAATTTTGTGTTTATAATATACACACATTTGGAACAAAAATATAATGGAGCAAAATGTAAATGATAAATGATAATGACAACGTAAATGTAAAGAATAATGACAATTATTATCTGAGAAATGAACCTTGATCAATTTTAAACTCTAACAACTTCACACAGTGATATTACTTGTATCACTCTCTAAAACAGTATTGATACACTTCTGATCAATAATGCTTGAGTAACAAAAGATATATTGATACACCTCTGGTCAATAATGTGTTACATTAGAGAAACTTTGGGGGTTTTTAGTGAATGCAGGCTATACAGGATACAGCTGAGAAAGTACTCAGCCACATTGCATTTGAAACCACAAAACCTTTTTATTTCCCTTTTTTTTTTTTTTTCTGGAAATTGCTAACCTCAGAACCAACGTAGTATCCCCTCCTCCATGTGTATCAATCAAGCAAGTCAAAGGTTAGTGTGTATTCTGATGGAGGATATTAGGCTCCTCCTCTCAATGGGACAAGTAGCAAATAACCAGCAGCCATCATGAATCTGCCATGTCTACCAATGCCTGCCAACCTTCAGTGCTGATGACCCCAGAAGTGTCAAGTGCCACCCAACAGGATTAAGAGTCTAAATTAACAACTTATACCATGAGGGAAATCGCCTCTGAGGACTAAGAGAACCTGCTGTAGTGTACCTGGCTATATTTGCCTAATATTTTAAATACATGATGTCAGAAATCCTCTTCACTACAATTTATAGTTTTACTGTAAAATAAAGAAAATTCACATTTTGAAGAAAATGTTTTTCTAATTTTTAAACAGGCAAAATTAGAAAAAAAATCTAGTAGACATATATCTTTTTTTTTTTTTTTTCCCCTGAAAAAGTCCTTTTGGCTGTAAGTTGCCTTAGAGACATAGTGGATTACCAGAGTTTGGATCCCTAGATCACCTTTAAACACTCAAACGCCACCTGCAAATTGGTACCTGTCAAAGATGCCCCAGGTGGCTCAAATGGTAAAGAATCCACCTGCAATGCAGGAGACCGAGGTTCAATCCCTGGGAAGATCCCCTGGAACAGGGAATGGTACTCACTCCAGTATTATTGCCTGGGGAATTCCAAGGACAGAGGAGTCTGACTAGCTACAGCTCATGGGGTTTCAGAGTTGGACACGATGGAGCAACTAACACACATGTATGTATAGGGAAAAAACATACTCTTAATATACACAGGAGTCAATATTTGTATTATCAGAGGAGCCTGCTGGGCTATAGTCCATGGGGTCACAAAGAGTCAGACACAACTGAGTGACTAAATACCCTTTACCGATTTAAGAATCCCTGGCATTTTAACAAGGCATCACTCTCTTTTTCACATACAAAAAAAGAGTACTTCTCTACAACACATCAGTCTCTCAGTTAAGCGTGGCTATTATGCTTATTTTAATCCTCTTTATAAAAAATTAGTCTTTAATGTCCTGGGACATTTTAATGCTGTGTTGAGTTAAATGTACAAAATACATACCCATTATTACCTATTTACTTGGGTTATTGTTTTGGCTAAGGTGTAATTTTCCACCAGGCATTTGTTTAGAAATTTGGCAGCACACAGAGAACATTTCCATACTTAAAAAGCATCCAAAATTTAGAATGACACCCAGTGATATTAAGCGAGTATAGATAATGCTCTCCAACTTCATCAAATATTCATGGTTAATTATAGTCATAATATTTATGTTGCTGTGAAAATTAAGGTTGTGAGCTTCTTGTACATGGGCTAAAAATACAAGCTTACAGACTGTGCTATTGCTTACCCCTTTCATTACTGGAATTTCTCATTGTCATTAAATAGAATGGCAAGCATGGTGTTCTCTGACTCCATATTCTCATTGAAGATCTGATATCTTCCTTGTTAAGAAAGAGCTGAAGAACCATCAGAGCATCTCCCACAAGAGAATAAGGATGTAACCAGAGGTCTACCAACTACATTTTCTAGAACAGAAAATCATGATACATGAACTGACAAGTCTGAGAATATTTTGATCAGCCACAAGATACGAGATTTGAAATTCAGAGTCCTAGAAAGTAGGACATATCACCATCACATCTGAAGGCAATGAGATCACATGGTCCAGAAGAAGGAAGAGCTCAAATTATTTAGTCTTATCTATCTTTTTAACTTAACTATTGATGGAATAAAAAGGCAATTATAAATTTTAAAAAAAAATGTGGGGAAAAAAAAAATCTCTCCAGAACGAGCATTTAGTTTAATGCCTGTCTCAAGACTATCAGTCAGAAGGAGAAAATGTGCCCAGCTGAATTATTATTCTTCCCAGCATCCCTTGCAACTATGTGATACAGTTACTGTCAGTCAGACTTTTGTGAGACTAAGCCTCCTGAGAAAGGCCTGTTAAGAGCACACATACCACAGCCACATTCCTTTTACTTCCTCCCAGCCTTCTCTTCTGGCTTGGAATGGAGATGCTGTCCTGAAGGTGGAGCAGCCATGAAGGAATCATGCGGCAGCATCAAGCATGAGGACAAAGCCCACGAGATACGGGTGCCTAGAGAAGCCTGAGTCTCCGACGGCACTGCCAAGACTGCCACTTTCTGAGTTTCCCACGTGACAGGAAAATAAGCAGCTATTTTGTGTACACCCCTTTTGTCACACTTTCCGTTATGGCAGTCTATACACAATGCTGACCAACAGAGACGTGGGTGTGGAAAGGTGAGAAAGGATGTCAAGAAGAAATGGACAAGTGAAGTACATGGAACTTGCTAATGAGGAGACTAAGTGGGGACCAACTTTTCCTAACAGAAGCTTTATTCCATAGGAGAAGAGAGACCACAGGCCATGGCTCCAGAAGGCAGGACTGTGACCCATGATAGAAGTTGAGGAAAGGAGGCTGGACCCATCAGAGCTATAAAGCCACCTAAGAAAAGATTTCATAGAAAAAGAAATCACTTGCAGTTACCTGAGGGTAGAAGGACAAGAAGGGGGAATTGGATGAAGGTGGTGAAAAAGTAAAAGCTTCCAGCTCTAAGATAAATAGGTACAGGAGATAATGCACTGTTCAACACTGCTGATGATATATTTGAAAGTTGTTAAGAGAATAGATCTTAAGAGTTCTCATCACAAGGAAAAGATTTTTTGTCTATATATGATGATGAAAGTTAAACTTATTTAGATAACCATTTCATAGTATATGTAAGTCAAATTATTATGCTTTACACCTTGAACATATACAGTACTCTATCCAATTATATATCAATAAAGCTGAAAAAAGTAAATAAGTGAAAAAATTAAGCAGCCAAAAAAAATGGTTAGAACACCAACCATAAATATAGAGGGGCTAATAGTGTCCAACTGAGGGTCACACCAGATAGAGACATTTATCAGCTCTAAGATTTCTACTTGCATCCTGAAACTTATCTATACTTAGGCAAACATGACTTGAGCACCTGCTCTATTCATATCTTCTGTGAACTTCTAGGAATGCAAGGATTTTTAAAAAGTAGGATCCTTGAGAATGTTACTGCCTAGTGACCGATAAATATATATAAAAAGATCATTTCAATAAAACTTTAAGAGCTAAGATACAGGTAAATATAGTAAAGGAGGAATGTTTCCTTAAAACTGAAGATTCAAGGTTCAGAAGAAGTGTAATTAAGGAAAAAAAAAAGGAAAATTTCAAGCAGAATATCTGCTATCCATCCTGTCTTGTCTTTCCTTTGTTAGCTTTTGCTTTATTTTGGACATCTAGAGATTTCCCTCACCTACTTGGGAACTCTACTATGCATTTGAGAGGATGTTTGTTATGTTTCACCTATGTTTTGTAACAAGAGTTTTCCTCAAATTATTTCTCATATATTAACTATCTCAGGACTGCTAAGTCGATTCAGTCATGTCCGACTCTGTGTGACTCCACAGAAGGCAGCCCACTGGGCTCCGCCATCCCTGGGATTGTCCAGGCAAGAACACTGGAGTGGGTTGCCATTTCCTTCTCCAAAGCATGAAAGTGAAAAGTGAAAGCAAAATCTCTCAGTCGTGTCTGACTCAGCGACCCCATGGACTGCAGCCTACCAGGCTCCTCCGTCCACGGGAGTTTCCAGGCAAGAGTACTGGAGTGGGATGCCATTGCCTTCTCCATCTCAGGACTAGGTATAAGCTAATCATTTCCTTTTGGATATTTAAGAGCTCATTCCTCATGTAGTACATTTTCATATATACTAAGGGCTGTTTCTAAACTATTATTTACTTCCACTTTTCTGTCTGTCAATTCTAGAATCAGTGTCACAGTAACCATTTTTAATTGGCAGCTTTAGAGTACATTTTAATAATGGCAATTCCACTGCCATTACTGTTTTAATAGGTGATCATTCCTGATAAATCATCTCTCTCTTAACAATGTCCTAGTAAAACACTAGAGTGTTTGACTGCATGGAAAGTCATATACATTTGATTTGTGAAAAGAATCTTCATTTATTCACAGGCTAAATTTTAAAGAGAATTTCCATCAACCTACCAAGCTCTCTGACATTACTTTTTAGGCATTCCTTCTTCTTTGTGAATCCCTGTCCCCAAATCAACTATTCTTGTAATCTTAAAATTTGCCATTAAGAAAGGATCAGACATGAATAATTTGTAATAGCCACATGTTTTCCTTCACAGTACTATCTGTCAGTCATGCCTTAGCCTCAACTGCAGAATTAAAAGTTCTATCTTCAAATGCCAGTCAGCAAGTGAGAGAGGTTCTATTTTTGTTCTTGAATTCCTGGAAACTTAGCTCCACTCTCCTGGTGCATAAAGTATTGATACATACCAACAGAATGCAGCTTTATTAGCACAGCCATAAACATTTATTGTTATTATTCATCTGCTTAATTCTTCCCTTTGCCATCTGGAGATTTGACTTTAAAACTTCAACAGAAAGAAAATTCTCCTCTGCATCCCTCTTGGATTCATCTTGAAACCAGGCCTGCTCCACACAGGGTCACATCTTACAGCTGTGGGTGTGCAACACCAAGGAGCTACACCCACACTCAGGAAAGCGTGCACCAGCCAGGTAAGGCCCTTCTCTCCCTTAGTGCCCACCTGGGATGCAAGTGAAAGGAGAGACTAGCTAGTAATCGATGGCACCCCACTCCAGTACTGTTGCCTGGAAAATCCCATGGACAGAGGAGCCTGGAAGGCTGCAGTCCATGGGGTCACTGAGGGTGAGGCATGACTGAGCGACTTCACTTTCACTTCTCACTTTCCTGCATTGGAGAAGGAAATGGCAAACCACTCCAGTGTTGTTGCCTGGAGAATCCCAGGGATGAGGGAGCCTGGTGGGCTGCCGTCTATGGGGTCACACAGAGTCGGACATGACTGAAGTGACTTAGCAGAGAGAGAGCTAGTAGAAACCCTTTTCCCTTCTATTATAAAGAGCTGTAAAGCCAATAACATAATTTATTCCCATATATTCAAACTGAGCAAGAGGAAGGAAGGAAGAAAGGAAAGAGGAAGAAAGACAGGAAGGAAAAGTATAAAAGAAGAACGAAAATGGAGGAGAGGGAAATCTCTCCATTTAAAAAAAAAGGCTATGGAGAAAGGTTCAGTAAGCATACCAGAGACTGCACGGCTCCTTGGGCTCTTGTATCTAGAGTCACCTTGGATGTTCACGTGCCAAAGACAGTTACTGACTATATCCTGCAGCATCCTACCGATGCTCAAAAAATGACGTGAATGAGTTCATCTTGTCAGCTTTGGAACTCAAAGAAAAAGACTGCAGAAACATCAACATTTTGAAGCGATGCAGAAATAATTCATGGGATGGGAACTTCTCTACACTTAGACTGGCCAACATTTCAGTAGACTGCCCTGGTGGCCATTCAAAGAGGACTTATGTTTATTAAATAGGAGAGCAGACCCAGTGTTCTTTGACCTCGTATTTTCTTCCCAGCAAAATAACTGCCATGTTTTAGAAAACACAGCCTTCTATCCCTCACTTTTTCTTTACCTATTTTTAATATCTATGTCAGGAAAAACAAACTTTACACTTGAACAACTTCCACATCCCTTTTAATGATACAGTAGGTTATTTTAAGCAAATTCAAACTATGTATGATATAGCTAAGTATGCAGAAAAATATACTCGCTCAAAGGCAAGAGTGGAGCTTTAGCTTAGTATATCCAGTCCTATCTGAACTACTCTACTCTGTTCTGGTTAATGTTTTTTGCTGGTTGCCATGGGAGCTACTTAATTAACCACTTTTCTATTTTCCTTTAAAATCCTTGAATTTTGTAATTATCTGAAAATAATACCTTTGAGAGAATGCTTTCCACCTACAAAAATATATAAACAAATAGTTTTCAAATCAGACATCAGGTATGAATATTCAAATTAGCACATTCCCATGTGGTTTTGCTCTTCAAGATGTTGTTACAGATAATTGAAACTATATCAGTTTGTTCTTACCATTAAGTGATGACTTGGCAAATAGCAATTTTAGCAGCAGGGCCCAAATCTTAGGGAGAATGATTATGAGGCAGTACAATCAATATCTGGAGATTTGGGATCAAACAATAAAGGGTAAGGAAAAGGATACATACATTTTATGTACCATAAAGCTCCAGAAACCTAATTCATAGTGAAGAAAAACATTTCTCTTCACACTGACAAGTTAGAGATAGTGAGGAAAAATGTTGGCATTTGTCTTAACTAGGTCTTAATATAGTAAATGAATGGAATGTGTCATGACACATTTGGAGATATTTTCATAATTGATGGAGATTCTGCTGCAGTTGATAACCACAACAATCATGAAACTAGATAAACTTGCCACCTTGCCAAGAAGGTTTTGTTACTTTAAAGTCCAGTCTTAATCTTATTACAAATATTGCCTTATTATAAATATTTGCCTTATTACAAAAATGTGTTAACAAAATGAAAAATTATGATCACTTATTTTAGCAAATTACTGCTCTCATGCAGATTCTTAATACTTAAAATTATTCACATATCTGAATAATTACAACATCTCTGTTTGATACTGTTTACAAATCCTTACTCTACATGATCATTTACTATTAGCCTTGGAGCTATAAAATATGATACTTTCACTTCATTAGATATAGCTTGATGCTATCAATAAAACAGATGAGTTAGCAAGATATCAGCTCTAATGATAAGGCAATGCTTTGTCTTAGGCAGCAATTTTTTTGACAGCCATCATGTAAGCTCAGATAGTGCATAGATACTGAAAATTTTCAGGGAATATGAACATAGCTAATTCAACTTTACTTCTGTAACTATAGCAATATAGCCCCTGTCTGTCAAAACACATCAGTTCCAGGAAAAGTCACTGAGAGAGGCAAAAACTTCTCAGCATGAGGGTGTTTAATTAATGTTGTAAGCCAGAAGAAAAAAAAGTGGTCAATTAAAAAACTCAATGACTATCAGGTACCTCGACTAACTTTAAAATTTTTATTTAATAATCTTATGAACATTAAGTCTCTCTACAATTTGAAACATCAAAATATTGTTTGCCATGCATAATTTAAATACTAATTTTTTTATTTTTGAAAGCAATTCTAGGGTAGGAAATTATACAATGAGTGTGCAGCTTCAGCAAATAACTGTCTCTAATGAGATAAATCTTTTATGCTCTTTCCAGTAGGGTAATTTATTAATGGACAAACTTATAATGTTTATTATAGCAAAAATTATTTCTACACAGTCAAACAGAACAACAATGTTGGTGTCTGGGATGGAATAAATTGTGATTTTTAAGCAATAAATTGAATTTAAAAAAAATCTAAAGTATCTCACTTGAGAAAGAGCAACCAGGCAGTTGAGTAAATATTAGCAGTTCAAAGGGACACACATAGCTGCTTCAGGCTAAGGCTGCATCAGAGGCAGTGACAATCAAAGTATTCCGAAAGCAAGAAGAATATTTTTAAGCCTGTATGCATGGAGTCTTGAACAAAAAAGTGATTGATTCATGTTTACAGAATTTGTTTGAACTAAAATGAATTAATTCAAGGAAGAAAGTGTTCCCTTCCTAGTCTTGAGTGCTTTTATAACCAAGTTGGTGAGAACAAATAAGAGTTCCTAAAAATACATTCCCATTAATGGGTCAAGAAGAATCACAGAGGCCTAATTTCCTTCTGCTCATCAGAAGCGCTGAAATGCTATTTTTTTTTTCATTACGAGCATTTAAAACTTAATGATTTAAAGTCAGATACTTAAGAGTGAAAGTCACATCTCCAGCGCATGTTCATACTTGTTTAGTGGCTTCTAAATCTGTGCTTGTAAACAAAATTATTCTTAGTCCTTTGACAACCGCTATTTGTCCTGTAGGAAAATTAGTCCCTAAGGAGATGCAAATTGTTTGCTAGTACTTGATGGCTTTGTAGTAATTACCATGCTATCAGATACCTCAGAATTAAGATAAGCCTTGGCATCAAAATTCCATATGGTTGATTCTAAAATAAGATGCTTAGATGGGCAGAATACTAAATGACATGCATTGAGTAAGTAAAACCCTGGGCCAAGTTCATCTCAGACCTGGAGCTATCACAAGTTGTATCTGAGATCAAACAAAGGTCATGTAGATGCTGCAACATGTAATAAATAATTGAAAAAGTTGCAGTTTCAAGGAAGTTCAGGCCAGTTCAGTCACTCAGTTGTGTCCGACTCTTTGCAACCCCATGAACTGCAGCATGCCAGGCCTCCCTGTCCATCATCAACTCCCGGAGTTCACTCAAACTCACATCCATCGAGTCGATGATGCCATCCAGCCATCTCATCCTCTGTCATCCCCTTCTCCTCCTGCCCCCAATCCCTCTCAGCATCAGAATCTTTTCCAATGAGTCAACTCTTCACATGAGGAGGTGGCCAAAGTACTAGAGTTTCAGCCTTAGCATCATTCCTTCCAAAGATCACCCAGAGCTGATCTCCTTCAGAATGGACTGGTTGGATCTCCTTGCAGTACAAGGGACTCTCAAGAGTCTTCTCCGACACCACAGTTCAAAAGCATCAATTCTTCAGCACTCAGTTTTCTTCACAGTCCAACTCTCACATTCATACATGACCACAGGAAAACCATAGCCTTGACTAGACAGACTTTTGTTGGCAAAGTAATGTCTCTGCTTTTGAATATGCTATCTAGGTTGGTCATAACTTTTCTTCCAAGGAGTAAGCATCTTTTAATTTCATGGCTGCAGTCACCATCTTCAAAAAACTGTCAGTTTCTTATAAAATTTAATCTACCCTGTGACCCAGTATCTCCACTTCTGAGGATTTACCCAAATTAAATGTAAACATATGTTGACAAAGAGACTCCCATAATAATGTTCATAGCCACTTTACTCGTAATAACCAAAAACTGGAAACAACCCTAATGTTCAACACAAGGAGAATGAATAAACAAATCATAGATATTCATACAATGGAATATTACTCAGTAATAAATGGAAATGAAATATTGCTACAACTAGATGAATTTCAAAACATTACTCTAAGGAAAAGAGACCATGGTATGAAAGAATGCACACTGTGTGAGTCTAGTTATTGTAAAGTTCTAGAACAGGCAAAACTAATCGATGATGGAAAAAAACATCAGAATGGTATTTCAAGGTTCAGGGAATGGAGACTTACTGGGAACAGTTATGAGTGAACTTTCTGGGATGATGTAAATATTCTTTACCTTGATAGAGGGGGCATACATATTTGTTGAAACTCACTGAACTTAAGATCTCAAGTTATACTTAAGATCTGTGCATTTCACTGTAAGAAATTAAACTCAATCTATTAAAAGAAATAAAACTGAATGAAAAAAAGAAAAATGTTCACTTTACTGTACAAACCATGAGATCGTCTTCTGGAATAGATAGTCGCGCTTTTTTGCACAACGGCATAGACTCCACTTCCTCTGAGTCAGGGTTACTTCTTAAAATTACCAGACGTGAAACTACTTGGCTATTTAATGCTGCAAAACCTTCCATGTCTGAAAAGCAAATGCATAAAAAAGTTACTTAACACACTTATTGCTTTAATAAATTTAATATGGATGGATATGTTTTCAGAATGCCAACTCAGGTTGAATTGGAGTTCTAGCTGAATTTTAGAGAGCAACAAAATGAGAATTCTTCTATTAGTGATTTAGAATAAACTTTTAAAAATTAAGGACTTTATTGCCCACAAGTAGGAATAAGAACCCAGAACAAACACAGTTCCAAATTATGAAGCAAATGCTTTACAATCTAAAGGCTACAGCATAAATGCTGAAAACAAACAAACAGAGCATGAGTCCTAACTGCTCTGATCAAGGAGCTCAGAGGCTTTTCACTCAGGGAGGCTGCAGGCCTCCAGATTTAAGTCATGAGTCTCTTTGAGCTTGGGCCTCCATCATGGTGTGGCCTGGGCAGACCACTAAGACATCAGCTTCTCCCCTGAGAGGTGAAAATTGGATGAAATTACATCTAAGGTCATCTCAGTGCTAAAATTATAACTGCTTCCATAGTTAAATTTTATATTAAACCCAAATAACTGCATGTGCAAAATAAGCCAAAATCTCTTCAGAATTATGAAGGCTCATTTATGGTTGAGTCATCTCTGCAACCAGAAAAAGACATTGAGTGCAGTGCTATTATAGCATATCTTTCTGGGAGGGTCGTTCATGAGAGAGTTAATACCCTTTATCCATCCTGAGCCAGAGTAGTAATAAGAGGCAGAATGATGAGACTTGAGTTTCATCTCTTTTCCTATTTCCTTTTCATTCTACAGTAGAGATATTAGTTATGAACAAAGGTTCAGAAGCAAGAAATCAAAGGAAATAAAGACTCTCAAGTTAGATAAATGCTGACTAATATTGTGGGGAAAATTCATTTATGAAATACCTCCAATTTGAGCTACAACTTCACTTTAAAAAAAAACTCACTTTTTATTTTTTAAACTAGTTGCTTTTTTTTCTGACTAAAAGCCATATTGGAGGCAGACACTTTAACCTCTGAGCCACCAGGGAAGCCCATAATTAAACTGTAGTGTTCTCACACAAAGAACTACACAGCAATGGGAATAAACCAACTACTGCTATACACTGTGAGAATGAACCTCACAACCATAGCATTGAGTAAAAGCTAGACACAAAAGAGAATATAGTTGTGATATCATGGATTTATAATAAGAAATACATATTTGGTCTCTATCTTGGTTTCTACCACTGAGTTCCTAAAATCCTTAAAATGTTTTAAGTGATGAGTGATCAGATATCTTTTGTCAGGTTATTGAGGTTACTTCTGGAATGTCTCTGGATCACTTAAGGATAGAGGCTGGTCACCAGAGGAACCAATCACCTGACTAACCTCCAGGAGGGGAGAGGGGCTGGAAGTTGAATCAATCACCAGTGACCAATGATTTAATCATGAATCTATAATGAAGCCTCCATAAAATCTCAAAGAGAGTTCAGAGAGCTTCCAGGTTAGTGAACACATAGATATTGAGGAGTGGAGCTAAGAGAGGGCTTGAAAGCTCTATGCCCTTTCCCCATACCTTGCTCTGTGCATCTCTTTCATTTGCCTGTTCCTGAATTATATCCTTTTATAATAAACCATTATTCTAGTAAGTAAAATCTTTCTCTGAATTCTGTGAATCTCACTAGCAAATTAATCGAACCCCAGCAGGCTGTGGGAACCTCTGATTTGTAGCAAGTCGATCAGAACCACGGGTAATAACCTGGGCTTGCAACTGGGGTATGGGTGGGGGAGGCAGTCTTGTAAGACTGATATCTCAACCTGTGGAATCTGATATTATCTACATTAGGCAGTGTTAGAATTGAATTGAATTCTCAGACACCCCGCTGGTGTCCAAGAATTGCTTCACGTTGTATGGGAAGCCCCAATACACTCAGTAGAATCGGGTCCAAGTACCTAAAAGGATAATGTATGACTGACTAAAAGCTCAATCTAAAGACAGACAAAAATAGTCGATGTTGAGAGATATCAGGATAGCACTACCTTGCAAGAGAGTACTGACTGAAAGGGAGGTGAGAGCTGATCCTCGGGAGCTCATAACCTTCTATCTTTTGGTGTGGGTGTTAGTTATATGTATGAATTAATTTGAAATTTTATGTTGTGTATTTATGATTTGTGCATATTTTTGCATGTGATAGACTTCTATAAAAAGTCAATCTAAAATTAAGTTCTTCATAAAAAATTCAGAATCTAAATTAAATAATCTATCACTAATAAATATCATAACACTGAAATACAATTC
>SJYC01024565.1:0-15499 GCA_006408675.1 Madoqua kirkii | reverse complement strand
TATATGTCATACATATGTTATATAGTATACCATATATATCTTATATTATATATATATTTATAATGTATTACATAACATACATCATATATACATGTGTGTGCACGCTTGCTCAGTAGCTCAGTCATGTCCAGCTCTTTGCAACACCATAAACTGTCCTGCCAGGCTCCTCTGTCTATGGGATTTTCCAGGCAAGAATACAGGAATGGATTGCCATTTTCTTCTCCAGGAGATCTTCCCAACCCAGAGATTGAACCCATATCTCCTGTATTGGTAGGTAGATTCTTCACCACTGAACCACCAGGGAAGCCCATAGTGTATACTATATATATTAAATAATCTTTAAACAAAACTGACTTAAAATCAGATCATATGCTGGCCAGTTGATGGAAATGTTGTAATCAGAGGCTTGTAGGAACATAACCCATTAATATCTCTAGGAGCAATACTAAATATTTACCAATTTACTGTTTATGAAAACTTTATGGAACATAACTATAATTTACAACCATAGCATCAATTTATTTTTAATACTTCAGTGTGTACTTCCTAAAATTATGGACCTTTCCTTACACACCCACAGCACAATTATCAAAATCAAACCATTGCAATTGATAGAGTGCAATTATATATATATATTATATAGTAGTATGTAATCTATCAGTAGATTATATTATATAATCTACTGATCTGATTCAGATTTCTCCATTTGTCTCACTGATGTCCATTATTACAAAATTAAAATATTCTGTTTTCTGTTCTATTTCTTCATCACACACTGCATCTTTTAATCCTGGTGTTTTAGTTTCCTTTAATCTAGGTCAGTTTCTATATCTTTCATGACATTTAAACATTTTTGGAGTTTTGGCCAGTTTGTTTATAGAGTGCCCCTTTATTTAAATTTGTTTGATGTCCTCTAATTTAAATTCAGCATGTTTGGGGAGGAATAATACAGAAGTGATACAGTATCCTTGATATACAATACTAGGATCTATATGATATATCCATTGTCCTAATACTTGGTCACTTGGATGGTGTAGTGTCTACCAGTTAGTCTACTGAAAAGGTAGTATATTACATCTGTAGTTAAGTAAATGTCTTCTGAGGAAAATCTCCTATAGTCATGAAATTAATAGGAAAAGAAAAGATGAAGAAAAATTTTAATTTTAGGTACTAATAGACTATGAAGAAAATAAAATAAGGTAACAGCATAGAATTTGCGTATATTCAAGGGTAGAAGACTACTTTATCTTGTTTATAAGTAGCTTAACATAAATTTTAAAGAGGTGCTATGTTTATATGGTTTAAAACTCTTTGGAATTTTAGAAAAGATGGCAGCATTAGCATGGTTTTTGCTGCTGCTGCTGCTGCTGCTACTAAATCACTTCAGTCGTGTTCGACTCTGCGCAGCCCCATGGACTGCAGCCCACCAGGCTCCCCTGTCCCTGGGATTCTCCAGGCAAGAACACTGGAGTGGGTTGCCATTTCCTTCTCCAAAGCATGAAAGTGAAAAGTGAAAGTGAAGTTGCTCAGTCGTGTCAAACTTAGCGACCTCATGGACTGCAGCCCACCAGGCTCCTCCAGCCATGGGGTTTTCCAGGCAAGATTACTGGAGTGGAGTGCCATTGCCCTTTCCAAGCACGGTTTATAAATCCCCTCAAATCTCCACATAAATTTAGAGAACTAGGATAACAAACCCCAAAATCTATAGCCAATATCTACAAAAATCCAGATGATGAAGTGCACTCATGAACCCAGAAAGCCGAGCAGGTGAGGACCAGCCACTGACAGCTACTTACTTGTACGATACCAGCATCTGCACAGAAGAAAACATAAGAAATCAATAGAGCACCTAATGGACCTCAGAACACCAAAACAAGTAACAGGTCTTCACCGCAAAGCTCAGGGAGCCATTCGGGAACAAGAGCTAAAACAGAAAAGAATTGCACACACTTCAACAGTGGATAATGCAGTAGGTCTGCAGTAAGCTTGTGAAACTTACTTTCACAAGACAAATATCTTTAACACTTGTTCTCTGATCCTGCAGAAAGAGGTCTAGGGGCCAGACCCAAGGCTAAGGTCTTGTTCCTTCTAGTTTGATTCATAGTAGGTAGCTTGATTGGGAAAGAACATCCTGTTTAAAATAAATGAATGTAAGAGAGACTAGAGAAGTCCTTCGAGAATGGATTTCACTATGGAGGGAAAAGGAAAGCAGTGTGGAGCTGCAGACATGGCTTCATATTACAGCAGAAGTACCTGCTCTGCACCCAGAGCTTGAGGATGGGACTAGAGGGGACACTGCACTTACTCTTATTGGGGGGATATCATTAAAATCCAATTGCAAAATGAAGGTCTTTAATGTTGCAAGTGGCCAAGGTTTTATGGAATGGAGAGATTCTTGTGCTGGGGACAGAACATGATCAGAATCCAGGAGAAGAATTGGGCCTCCTTTTTTTCCTTCTCTATTTTCTCCCTCTACCTTCTACTTTGGTGTAACTTCATATCTACCCATTTTAAGACAATTTCATGAGGGGCCTCTGGATATAGACTGGTTGTATCCTGATTGTGGGTAAAACTGAAGTGACCAAAATACATAAGAAAAGATGTCAAACTTTACAAATAACCTGAGAAAGTATAATAAAAATAATAAAATAGCTTAAACCAGTTTTAAGCATAATCAGTGATGTCAGGATGCTTTTAAAATCAGTTTCTCTTTAATTTAAAATGTAATGCAGCATATAGCTCTATGAGCATATTTTAAAGCATAAATAACTCAGATTTTTAAAATGCAAAAATAATGGCATAAAAACAACAAAAGTATTGATATTTTGGTACCAAGTTAGCACAATATGCCAGAAAATTGATAATTGCAATTACAACCACAAGTAAGGAGTGAAACACTGATTTTATAATAGAATTACCTTCATTGATGTAAAGTAAACTTTAGAATTAGAGAGATGTTTAGAGAAAACAGGTTTCCTGAGGAAAGAATTACTTACCATTTATTAGGTATGTGACCCTGGAAGAAATAGTCCATGAAGCTCAAGAAGGATACCGAGAATACTTTGGCATAGAAACAAAACAAGATGAAAATCAAAAGACAGAAATAAAAGTCAACAGTATCACACATTGAGTTCATAGAGAAAGAGGATTGGAAAGAAGACTTTGAATTGGATAAGTCAGAGGTTACTTGTAAAAGATGAACAAGTATTTTCAGTATGGGGCTAGGGCAACTTTTATGTAACAGAATAAAAAAGTGATTGAGTGGGGCAAATATAATAGCAATACCTGTGGAACAATCTTCCATTGTATACGAGGACACAAGTAAAGAGGGAAATGGAACGGTGCCATTAGAAAAAGGACTATGAGATGACATTTTTGATATAGAGGAGAGCTGAGTCCATTCTAAATGGAAGGAGAAGGGCTTGCAGAGACTGAGTTTCAGTGGTTGAGAGGGATAGAACACTGATGGATCAATGTCCTTGGGAAGAAGAAGGCAATAGACTGAAAGCAGAAATAAAGGCCAGGCCATGAGATCAATATTGCCACTTCCAGGTGAAGTATGACCTTTAAAACATCCTCCAAAATGTAGACATACTTGATTTTATGTTCCCATTTGGCAGCACAGTAGTACTATTTCTGATGCTGTGATGGTCATTAAAAAAACTGTTTAACATGACCCTGCCTTCTAAGCACTCATAATCTAAGTGGGAAAAACAAGAACAAATATTAATAGTAATGATGATAGTTAATAATGTTTAAGTTTCTACCATATGCTAGACATTCAGCTAAATTCTTAATATCCAGTATTTCACTAAACATGTACCTTCCCTTATAATGACTTGTTGATCAGAGATACCAAGTTTGGGAAACTCATTCAAGGTCACACACACACTGATATAAATAAAAATTCTCATCAAGTTTTGACTCCAATGCCAGCTATTGTGCTGTTTTATCTAGATAAAATATGATTAAAGGTCAAGTTATATCTGATAGGTTTTATTTGTGCTCTAGGGTTTAGAGAATAAAGATCATTATGGGCAGGGCTTTCAGCAAAATCTTGTAAAGCCATTGACCATTGTTTTCTCATTTGACAGCCTTTGGTAACCAGTGTGGACGGGTTTGGAGTAGTGCCTTGGCTGGGCATGTAGCTGTGGCCATGGATACATGACAGATGTTGGCCTGAAGCAGCGTGCAAAATGTGTTTGTTAGTCAGAGTTCTGTAGGGGAGAAACTCCAACTTTGGTCAGCCCTCTTGCTGAATGAATTTCTGGCTCTGCTTCCCCAGAGGGGCTCACGTGGGGTCATGCACAGTGGTCTTAGACCCTAGGCCACACCAGTGTTGGAGACAGTGGGAGGAGAAGAGGAATCAAGATCAAGTACCCAATAGAACAGTTACAAAACGTGAGTCCCTGGGGGCTCTGTCCCACGGACAAAGGAGGCTGGAGAGCTACAGTTCATGGGGTTGCAAAGAGTCAGACATGACTGAGCAACTAACACTTTCACTTCTTCAAGACAACAAAACTGGGAAGACTAATTGTGTGGCTATGGCCCAGTGATATCTGACTATATATCCCAGGGTAACTTGACAGAAAACCCAAGCCCTCCACTAGCTAGTCTCCCTACAGTGGCCATTGCATTTTTTCCACGAGTTCCAAATGCCTTGCCCCTCCATTGTTCCTTTATATGGCAGGTGCTTCTGCTACCACTAACAACAGGAGGGGGTTATCTAATTTCATTGCCTCAGAGTTAAATTTGTTTATCCTGGTGTAATATAGGAAGCTTCTCCATCCATATTCATCTTTAACTCTCTTTTATTTAACTGCATAAAACAAAGCCTGGCATTTCAACTTCCTTTTCATGTCCTTTTTTAGCAACTTAGAGCATGATCTATCAGAGCTTAGACAGAGGATAAGTCAGAGGTCACCACTGTGCCGTCAAGTGGGAAGGGCTTCCCTGGTGGCTCAGTGGTAAAGAATCTGCCTGCCAATGCTGGAGATGCAGGAGACTCAGGCTCGATCAAGAAGATCCCCTGGGGGAGGAAATGGCAACCCACTCCAGCATTCTTTCCAGCCTGGAAGATCCCATGGACAGAGGAGCCTGGCAGGGTATAATCCATGGGGTGGCAAAGAGTGGGACACAGTTTAGTGACTGAGCACACACGCATGCCGAGGGGGAACATGAAATCAAGTGCTTCTACCTTTGGCACCTTTTTTTTTCTTTTTTTTTAGCTTGCCTGGTCTTAGTTGCTGCACTTGGGATCTTCGATCTTTATTGTGGCATGCAGGATCTTTAGTTTCTCACTAGAAACTTCACATGACAGAAGGGAGTAGAATGATATATAAAAAGTGCTAAAAGAAAAGGAAAAAAAACTATCAACCAAGAATAGCAATAAACTTGCTTTCAAAAATGAGAGATAAAGACATCCCATGGCAAAAGAGAAAAAGGAAATCCAAAATCTCTAGACCTGTTTTACAAGAAATGTTAAAGCAAGCTCTTCGGTTGAAGCAAAAGATTGGCCTAAATAGCAACATGAAAACCTGCAATCCAATAATTTGGCCACCTGATGCGAAGAGCCAATTCGTAGGAAAAGACTTTGATACCCGGAAAGATCGAAGACAAAAGGAAAAGGGGGTGGCAGAGGATGAGATGGTTAAATAGCATCACTAACTCAATAGACATGAATTTCAGCAAACTCTGGGAGATACCGAGGGACAGAGGAGCCTGGCATGCTGCAGTCTCTGGGTCACAAAGAGTTGGACATGACTTAGTGACTGGACAGCAGCAACATGATAGGGAGGCCACCTAAATGCCCATCAGCAGATGAGTGGATAAGTTTATTTTTAAGTCACTTGGTCATGTCCAACTCTTTGCGACCCCATAGACTATACAGTCCATGGAATTCTCCAGGCCAGAAAACTGGAGTCGATGGCCTTTCCCTTCTCCAGGGAATCTTCCCAACCCAGGGATTGAACCCGGGTCTCCCACATTGCTGGCAGATTCCTTATCAGCTGAGCCACAAGGGAAACCCAAGAATACTGGAGTGGGTAGCCTATTCCTTCTCCAACAGATCTTCCCGACCCAGGGATGAAACCAGGGTCTTCCTGCATTGCGGACGGATTCCTCACCAATTGAGCTATGAAGGAAGTCCTTACTGGATAATAAAACATGCTATATACAAACACATATATTATTGAGCCTAAAAAATAAGGAAGAAAATCTTGACCTTTATGCAACATATACAGACCTGGAAGGCATCATGAGAAGTAAAGTTAGCTGCAGAAAGATAAACACTGCATGATTCCACTTATATGAGGTATCTAAAATATTCACACTCACAGAAACAGAAGATAGAATGGTGGTTGTCAATGGCTAGGGACAGAGGGGAGAAAATGAGAAGTTGCTGTTTAATGGGTATAAAGTTTCAATTATATAAGCTAGATGAGTTCTAGAGATTAGCTATCAACATTGCACCTATAACTAGCAATACTATATTGTGCACCTAAAGATCTGTGCCCTGAGATCTGAAGGTGCAGAGCTTAGGTTAAGTATGCTTACCAGAATTAAAAAAAAAAAAAAAAAAATTCTTGTACTGACATCCCAGGACCTGAGTCTCAGTCTTAAGTTTTTTGAGTTCCTTTCTCCCAAGAGGCCTTGAGGGTGATCATGCAGAGAGATCACCTGGCAGAGTTTCCTAGGTGAAATACAAACTGTGTCTGCCTCCTCACTCCAAGACATTCTTGATTTAGCTCTTGCAGCATCACCCGACCTGCCCACTCGGACATGAGGGTCCCGTTACAGACGCTGTTCCTTGTGTACCAGCAGTTTGACTTCACTAGCTCCACTTCAGGTGGAGAGTTCTCCACCCAGGATGCAGAGTTCTCCCGGTCATTCCCCCACCTCAGAGGAGAGAAATCTAGACAGAGTTGTAGCTGTGGGCCTCTCCCACTGACTTGTCTCTGATCTAGCACTTATAAACAGAAATAATATATATATTTTTATTAGACTGAGTATGGAAAAGTACTAGAGTCTCTATTCTTGGAATAAGGCATGTCTCCACATGGTTAACTGTTAATAGATTGGCAGGGCACACAGACCCTGAATTGAACTTAAGAGATGAAGTCATTGACCACATTCCTTTTCTCAGCAGAAGCTGAAGATAATATATATCGTCTGTTCAAGGAAAATCAAATCAGTGCCTGATGCCGGAGATGTGTAAAGAGTGCTTGATAGCGCCTCAGCAGGAAGAACATTACTCATTGTGACAAACCTTCTTCTCCCTAAGAGGTGATAATGCCGCTGTTATTACTTTTTATAATTTAGCCAAGAACTGCTAACACAGAGATTTTTATTCAAGGATTTAACAAATTCAAAATAATGGAGCATACTAATAGACCAAATTATATGCTCAGTCAATACAATCTTACTCAGAGAACCTGTATTATGTTTTTCAACATCAGGTGATATATTGGGGTAATGAAATTTTTAGTCCTTGGTTATCAATTTTAATAATAGTATTATTTTGTCTTTGTGGGATTCTGTACTCACTTAACGAAATCTGTGAGAATTATAAATGGACTTTATGAATGCTAAGCCCATGCTAGTATGATTTAAATTCAAATAAAAATACATGGGGGTCATTTATATTAAGCAAACTGACCATAACCAAGAGTTTCATTTTCCATTTCCCTTCAATATTTACTGCCTTAACCTTGCACAAACCCCGAAGTGAGATAAGATATACATGTAAATCTTAACCTCCATTAAAACTGGCAGTGAGACTGTGAAAAACTTTCTCTGTGTATGTAGGGGCAGGGGAAGGGTATTCATAGATTTGTTTAAAACTTATACAAAAGATAAAAAGTGGAAAACACACGCAAAACCAGTATAGTAATGTATTAGTCTAGAGCTAAGAACTTTTAATTTAGCACCATCACTAGTAAATATTTAATGAATAGACAGACACATACACCATTTAAATGTTTTTATTTTGGTTTCAAGTTGAAACCAAACTGTTATATATTTTAAAGTGGAAATAATTCTCCCTCAAGAAGTTTCAGATCTCATCAGCAGAAAATACTGTTACCTCCATTTATAAAATGGCTTTAACTTTTTCAAAGCATGTTTCAACCCACGAAATCTTATTTATTTGTATGACTCTCTAGCAGAGAGGTAAAACAATATTATTAGCCACTTTTGCTCTTCATGAGACCAAGGCACCTAAGAGAGAAGACAGAGCAAACTGCCGTTTATTGAAGTACTGGTATTTTTATTAGCTATAAATTGAATTTCTTTTAATTTGCAAAACTAGCCTGTGAAGTAGCTTTGTTGTTGTTAAGTCACTAAATTGTGTCTGACTCTTTGCAACCCCATTGACTGCAGCATGCCAAGCCTCCTTGTCCCTCATTATTTCCTGGAGTTTGTTCAAAGTAGATATTATTAATTTTATTTTCATCCAGGTAACCTAAGGCTTAGAAATTTCAAATTATTTGCCCAATGTCATATAGTCAGTAGATGCTGCAACCAAGATTTAAAACCCAGGCCCATCTCATTCCTAAAGCTACTGTATCAGGCTGTTTGAGCTGAAAGTTAGAAAACATATTACAAAAACAGGTCAAACTACTTAGTTGAACAGTCTTAAAAGAATTCATGTTTCATGAATCCCAGTGCCGTGCAGAGGTAGAGGAAATAAAGCTCCAATATGTAAAATGTTTAAACAAAGATTATATGCCTCAGATTTAAATTACAGTAACTGTCAAGTATCAAAGAAACTCAGTTGTAGTTATAAAAGGTTATGGAGTTTTGAGGTTTTATATCTGAGTCTTAAAGAATGAGTGAGTGAGACTGATCAAAAGTTGCGGAAGGACGATTGTAACTTCAATTCCACTTATTTCTAAGGCAGCGTTTCTCAGATTTTGGCGCACATCTGAATCATCTGGGGAGTTTGCTAAAAAACACAATGCTACAAGTCAACTTGTAGAAATTTAGTCTAAAGCAGCATTTCCTGAATAATCTGAAGAACTGAAATATGATCTGGGAAAAGAGGTTTCCATGGACAAATAAATGTGGGAAATGTTGCTTTTGTAAATCCTCCAAGTTTAGTTGATATGCTAATGAGCTTCAAATTTGTGCGTGCACTGAAGGAGCTATTTATATTAGATAGGGTCCTAGAGGTAGGATAGCTCCAGCAGGGGAGGATCTCAGAGGTTTTAAGTCTCTGAGCTGTGGAGAAAAGAAAGACTTGTGAGCAGCAAGCTGAAACAAGATCAGAGGCAGACAGAAATCGATTTGTGCATCAGACTGAAAGCCAGAGGCAAAAATCATGCTTTGGTCAAGAGACGGAGAGAAGGGAGGAGGTAAGGAGGAGGCCTGGGAAGCGGACTGGTCAGGCTTCTAATCCAGGAAATGGATTTTACGTGTTAAATGTGTATTCAGGTTGCCTTCTGGTGAGTGGAGAGGTCAGTCAAACAGGGTCCCCCGGAGTCGACCAGCCAGGCTTCAAGGTCTGGCTCAGGGTTTTGAGGAGGCAGCCTTTCTCTGAATATACTAACTTACTTTCTCCAGGCTCTTCCTGATTTAAACTGTCTTTGTTGTTGCTGTTCTTTAGTCACTAAGTCGTGTCTGAGTCTTTGCAACCTCTGGGATTGTAGCTCACCAGGCTCCTCTGTCCATGGGATTTTCCAGGCAAGAATACTGGAGTGGGTAGCCATTTCCTCCCCTGGGGGTTTTTCCAACCCAGGGATCAAATCCTTGTCTCCTGCATTGGCAGGCTGATTCTTCACCACTAGGGAAGTCCCAAACTGTCTTTACTTTTTCCAATTTTCTCCTTCTTACTTGATCATATACTGTCTGCTGCTACTAAGTCATTTCAGTCGTGTCCAACTCTGTGCGACCCCATAGACGGCAGCCCACCAGGCTCCCCTGTCCCTGGGATTCTCCAGGAAAGAACACTGGAGTGGGTTGCCATTTCCTTCTCCAATGCATGAAAATGAAAAGGGAAAGTGAAGTCGCTTAGTCGTGTCTGACTCCTAGTGACCCCATGGACCGCAGCCTACCAGCCTCCTCCATCCATGGGATTTACCAGGCAAGAATACTGGAGTGGGGTGCCATTGCCGTCTCCGACACTGTCTATATTAGCCAAGAATTGTTTTATGTGTCCTTTCCTAGCTAATTATACTAAGTTTTTGAGAGTGGAAATCATATCTTGTACTTCTCAGTGACTCCATAAATGCCGAGGATGATGAAGACAGTTGTTTAGGTTATCAAGTGTGCATAATAAACCACCTCGAAAGCAGTTTATTAAAGCATCAACTGTTTGTTACTTCCCATGGTTCTGTGGGTTGACTGGGTGGCTTTCTACCTAGGACTCTGGGAAGGCTTAGAGGGCTGAAATGTCCCAGCTCACAGGTTGGCAGCTGATGGTGGGGCCAGCCTAACTGGGTCCGTGTGTGATCTCTGCATCGTGGAAGGTCCCACGATCAGAAGGGTTCCACATTTGGAGTCTATGCCATCTTGAAATTCAAATTTTTTTTCTTTCCATCTGTATCTGGTACATGAAGAGGAAAGGGAAATTGAGTACATGTGCCCCAGGGATGGGAGACTTGGCTCACATGTGGTCTCATTTCTATCTCCCCAAAGCTCCAGGTGGTTTCTTGGCTGCCTGTATGCTCCCACTCTTTGTCTCCTCCTTCCCACACCTGCCCCTAAAACCTCGCCCTCTGCCCTGTCACATCTGGAGAGGAATGCCAGGGTTCAGGAGCAGACTTGGGGAGCCCAACGTGCTGTCATCTTGGGTCATGCAATATCTTGGGGCACCCCAGGAAGGCTTCAGTCCTACCTGGGTTGGCAGGATCATGGAGAGTTTGGTAGACACTCTTGACCACTGCTAGTCCAGGATTTGAACATGCCCCACTGTGGAGACAGCAGTCCTTTGGGATGACCCAACTACTGTCCATTGGGCCTAATAGAGTTTAGGACAAGCTACCCACAAATATGGCACCTTGGCATAATAAATACCTTCAGTTCAGTCCAGTTGCTCAGTCATGTCCAACTCTTTGTGACCCCATGGACTGCAGTATGCCAGGCCTTCCTGTCTATCACCAATCCCGGAGTTTACTCAAATTCATGTCCATTGAGTCAGTGATGCCATCCAACTATCTCATCCTCTGTCGTCCCCTTCTTCTCCCACCTTCAATCTTTCCCAGCATCAGGGTCTTTTCCAAGGAGTCAGTTCTTCACATCAGGTGGCCAAAGGATTGGAGTTTCAGCTTCAGCATCAGTTCTTCCAAAGAATATTCAGGGCTGATTTCCTTTAGGATTGACTGATTGGATCTCCTTGGTGTCTAAAGGACTCTTAAGAGTTAAATTTCTTAACCTGGAGGAATTCTTTTTTAATGGTGAAAGCAGAAATGTCACTCTGACCTACCTTCTGAAACAGATCTAAAAATTCCCAGGTGAAAGATACCCTGCCTGGACCAGAGGAAGGAAGATATTCTTATCACCAGAGATGGGGGACTGGGTGCCAAGGAATGTCTACAAACAAACCTTGTTATACTAACTTTTATCTTTCTAGTTACTTCTTCACCATTTACTACCCTAGTTCAGATCTCTTTGTTTTGTCAATTCTTCACAAATGTATTATTTCTTTGTCTAAAAGGTGTAAAATCTTCCTGTTCTGGTGTTACTTCAAGTCTTCATTCTCCTGTGAAGTTTTCCACAAATATTTAAAATTTAAGTAGTTAGAATAGTAAAGTACTATTATTAAATAGTAAGAATTTAATACCATTTGTAAGTTTTTCTCTTGCTAATCTATCTTTATCAGCTTGATTTTCAGACCCATCCAAGGAGCCTAAGAGGGTTAAAGAAAACTTTTTCTTTCTCTAAATGGTGTTGGATGTGAGGGAAGGAGACTGACTCTGACCCTGGCTGGGAACCACATTTTGATTTTGCACTGGACCCTGCCAATGATGTGGCTAGCCCTGGATGCTGGTCTCCTTTCCTAGGGTTGGGGGAATCTTTGTTCTCCTCCATGTTGGTCTTCTAACATTACAGCAACTGGATTCCAGGGGTTCCAGAACACCACAGCAGAAGCTGGAGATCTCTTAAGGCTCACTCTTAGAAGTTATGCAGAATCACTTTTACACATTCTATTTATCAGTTATAGGACCAGTCCAGAATCAGGGAGAGAGGATATATGCTCTAACTTAGGGACTATTGGCAAGGGCGCAGGCAGAAGAGTGTGTGGGACAAGAAGACTGTCAAATGTCTTGTCTATCATTCAGTTAAAAGCATCAAAGGGTATAATAGTGAAGAATAGCCCTCTGAGTCAGAGAATGAAGAAAAAGTGAAGTCACTCAGTTGTGTCTGACTCTTCAAGATCCCATGGACAGATGGAATTTTCCAGGCAAGAGTGCTGCAATGGGTTGCCATTTCCTTCTCCAGGGGATCCCCCTGACCTAGAGATTGAACCTGGGTCTCCTGCATTGCAGGCAGATGCTTTATCATCTGAGCCACCATCAGATGGGGGTTCAAATCTCTGCTCTACCACCTGAAAGCTGAACTTATTTAGTTCCTTGGAGCTTCAGCTTCCTCATCTGTTACATGAAGGTTGTTGGGAGGCTTAAATATAATATGAACAATGCTTGGCACCTGCTCACCATTCAACATATGGCAGCTACTATCACAGTGGAGTCACAGAGATTCCTCCCATGGAGAGGATAATAGTTTCTACTGCAAAAAACTTCAACAAGTACAGACTTGTCATTCATTCCATGGCTAATAAAATGCTGGATGGTACTTGGGAAGCTGGCTATGACTAAATATTTACCTGAAGAGTGCGTTCACTTGTGGATACCTGAGAAATGTTAATGTTATTGGAAGGCACATAATTCTGATGGAGGCAACATTTTAATATAAAACTTTTTTTTTTTCAGAACTTGACCAACAGTCAGTTCTAATATAAGGAGAGAGAAAATGAAGTGGCTAAGCATCCTTCTCAGAAGGTGGGGTCCTGCTGAAGAGGAAAAAGGAGAATCTGGGTACTAAAGACACGTCTCCTCCTGAACATGAGTGGTGATGAAGCAGCAGGCATTTTGGTGACTGATCTTTAATTTTAAATAGTGCAGCAGACACCCCCTCAGCAAAGTGGTAAGCATCCTTCTCAGAAGGTGGGGTCCTGCTGAAGAGGAAAAAGGAGAATCTGGGTACTAAAGACACGTCTCCTCCTGAACATGAGTGGTGATGAAGCAGCAGGCATTTTGGTGACTGATCTTTAATTTTAAATAGTGCAGCAGACACCCCCTCAGCAAATGTCAGAGAAATTTGATGTTTTATTACCTTCTATTTATCTTTTGACATGATATGGAATGCAAACAATTATTGCTAAACCTGAGAACCTCTGACCTTTCGTTTCTGCCCACGTACTTTTCACTCAAAGTTATAAAAAGAATATATGCCTCTTCAGTGAACAACAGAAACTCTTTCTCCTCTAAGCTTAACATTGTACTCCTATTTTCATTTGGGTAAAGATAATCACTGTGATGATAATAAAATTAATACAACCTCTCAGGAAATCTGTCATTGTTATAACTGGAAATGAACCAGTGAAGAAAAGGTGAAGAGAGACCCTCTGGCTAAATTGACTGAAACATTCTGCAACAATGGAGAATAATAAAATACAATTAAGACTGAAAGTGACCTGAGGCTTTAAGTATGAGAGCACTTAATGGGACATGAAGACCACGTAAAGGTCAGCAGCTCAGATGTGACCTCCGGGTTATAATATATAGGTTATTAAAGAGTCCAAACCTCTTTAAATGTGTGTAACTTAACATCTGTGAAATGTACATTTTTTTCTCAATTTGAATCAAATTAAAACAGCATTTTTCATTTATTAAACTGACAAAATTTTCTACAAGGTAACCATCAATATTCAAAGGTGTGGTGAAAGTGAGAGTTCACATTTCGAAAAGGTAATCAGCTCAGAATCTATCAAGGAGCTCAGGAAAGTTCCTAACTTTCTAGCCATCATCCTTTTAAGAAATCTTGAAAAAAATTTAAAAATTCAAAAAATAAGTATGTGCAAAAAAGTTCATCACAACTATATATCAGTTCAGTTCAGTTCAGTCGCTCAGTCTTGTCCAACTCTTTGTGACCACATTAATTACAGCACGCCAGGCCTCCCTGTCCATCACCAACTCCCGGAGTTCACTCAGACTCACGTCCATCAAGTCCATGATGCCATCCAGCCATCTGTTATCCCCTTCTCCTCCTGCCCCCAATCCCTCTCAACATCAGAGTCTTTTCCAGTGAGTCAACCCTTCACATGAGGTGGCCAAAGTACTGGAGTTTCAGCTTTAGCATCATTCCTTCCAAGGAAATCCCAGGGCTGATTTCCTTCAGAATGGACTGGTTTGATCTCTTTGCAGTCCAAGGGACTCTCAAGGATCTTCTCCAACACCACAGTTCAAAAGCATCAATTCTTCGGTGCTCAGCCTTCTTCACAGTCCAACTCTTGCATCCATACATGACCACAGAAAAAACCATAGCCTTGACTAGACAGAAGTTTGTTGACAAAATAATGTCTCTGTTTTTGAATATACTATCTAAGTTGATCATAACTTTTCTTCCAAGGAGTAAGCGTCTTTTAATTTCATGGCTGCAATCACTGTCTGCAGTGATTTTGAAGCCCCCCCAAAATAAAGTCTGACACTTTTTCCACTGTTTCCCCATCTATTTCACATGAAGTGATGGGACCAGATACCTTGAGCTTCGTTTTCTGAATGTTGAGCTTTAAGCCAACTTTTTCACTCTCCACTTTCACTTTCATCAAGAGGCTTTTTAGCTCCTCTTCACTTTCTGCCAAAAGGGTAGTGTCATCTGCATATCTGAGGTTATTGATATTTCTCCTGGCAATCTTGATTCCAGCCTGTGTTTCTTCCAGTCCAGCATTTCTCATGATGTACTCTGCATAGAAGTTAAATAAGCAAGGTGACAATATACAGCCTTGATGTACTCCTTTTCCTATTTGGAACCAGTCTGCTGTTCCCTGTCCAGTTCTAACTGTTGCTTCCTGACCTACATACAGATTTCTCAAGAGGCAGCTTAGGTGGTCTGGTATTCCCATCTCTTTCAGAATTTTCCACAGTTTATTGTGATCCACACAGTCAAAGGCTCTGGCATAGTCAATAAAGCAGAAATAGATGTTTTTCAGGAACTCTCTTGCTTTGTCCATGATCCAGTGGATGTTGGCAATTCAATCTCTGGTTTCTCTGTCTTTTCTAAAACCAGCTTGAACATCAGGGAGTTCACAGTTCATGGATTGCTGAAGCCTGGCTTGGAGAATTTTGAGCATTACATTACTAGCATGTGAGATGAGTACAATTGTGCGGTAGTTTGAGCATTTTTTGGCATTGCCTTTCTTTGGGGTTGGAATGAAAAGTGACCTTTTCCAGTACTGCGGCCACTGCTGAGTTTTCCAAATTTGCTGGCATATTGAGTGCAG
>SJYC01024563.1:0-13392 GCA_006408675.1 Madoqua kirkii | reverse complement strand
GGCATCATTGACTTGATGGATATGGGTTTGGGTGGACTCCGGGAGTTGGTGATGGACAGGGAGGCCTGGCATGCTGCGGTTCATGGGGTCAAAAAGAGTCGGACATGACTGAGCGACTGAACGGAACTGAAAGTGTGGGTAACAATATGGGTCTCTGTGTAACAGGGCTGGTTTCATCTCCATTTTACAGCTGTGGAAATTGAGGTGCAGAAGACTTAGATAAAATGGAGGAATCTCAATCAGAACCCGGGACTGTCTAAGTCTGAGAGTTTTCCTTTATCCCACGTTGCTTCTTCATTCCAGTTTGGGAAACAACATAAACTCCTGAGAAGTTAAATGAAAATACAAAATGTAATGTTGTATCTGGTCAATTTAGCACATGCTACAAGACAGCAGGAAATGTATTTTCAAGTGTTTAGGTCAGATGATGAACTCCCCTTTTGAGAAGGAGATTTATAAACCAGAAGGAGGCCTGAGGGAGGGGTAAAATTTGGATACTTGGAGGCCAATATTTTTCAACATTTCCTTTCTGTTTTTTAAAAAGTCATTTGATGCCTTTTATGCATACCAAGTATTTATGAGGGGAGTGAGATGTCTGGGATCCACTTATAACACTCAAGCAAAAATGAACAAATGAATCAATAAGTTGGGGAAACAGATCAGGCAGTGTTGGCAAAATGCTATCCAACGATGAGTCATGCAGTGGATAATTGGGAGGTCATTGCTGGAGCCTCTCTTTCTTTGTGAATGTTTGTGAAAAGTCCCTTACGAAAACCTCCACAGAGAAAGGGTAGTGGCTTAATCAGTCTTGGCACAAGTGAAGAAGCCCCTTTCTGAGAACTATGATGACAGCCTCACCCTGAACTCTTTACCCTGAACTCTTTAACAGAGAAGTCCATTTAAGATGATAATCACCAGCCACAGGAAAACAGGAACATCCTCATGAAATAAGGGAAAGTTTAACTATAGCATGGTGATTCGACGAAGATAAACCTCAGAAGGGAGACAGAGTTCAGACACCAAAAGATTGATTGCATTGCTCAAGAACATAATTCATGCTTTAGAGGCAGAGGCAGACAATTCTGACTGAAACATAAGTCTCAATTATTTCTCTATTTATCTGGCCCTCCTCTGCTGCTACTGCCAAGTGGGTTGCTTACCCTATTTCATCACCTCATTCTGACTCTCATCTGAGAACATAATACTCATTTCAGTTTTAAGAAAATAATGTTTGTATTTCCATTCATAACAAAGTATTTCACAGTTTTGGAATCATTATTATTTCCCTGCTTACTTTATTCCCCTTTAATTGGAAGTTTCAAATGATTTCACCTATTGTTAGTGTCTCATACCATGGAATATTCCTTTTGCCTCTCCAGGAGCTGGGCTGCCAAAGGGATTTGCAACAGGATTGGCCTCTGGGGGAAAGTTTTCAATTAGTTCATTATTCCAACATTTTACACAACAGAATCTGAAAATTCACAGGCCAAATTGTATCAGCTCATTTGTGTACTGAGGAAGGTACTGAAGTTATTACATTAATTGATAGATTAACATATACTTGGGTGAAAAAAATGCTCTAGAGCTTTAGGATTTAGCTCATTATTTTGACGTGACATTATGTACCTGAATACCACAAATCAGTTTAGGAACAGTAACTCATTTTGGCAATCCATTCCCTTGAATAGGGAGTTTCACAGTGGGTTTATTTAGGTGTAAAGGAGAGCGTCTCTCTCAGGCTACCTTAAGGGACAGGGGGTATCTATATAAGGGATGCATGTGATTTGAAATTGAAACTGAATTGGCATCAGGCCTGGGTCTGGCCTCTCCCTCATGGCATTTCAGTTTCTCTCCATGAATCTGCTTGTTCCACATGCCTCTCTCTACTGAAAGGCTATTTCCCATTATGTTGCCAGCATCAAGATAGAAAATAGTAATTGCTAACCCTTAAAGCTCAACATTCAGAAAACGAAGATCATGGCATCTGGTCCCATCACTTCATGGGAAATAGATGGGGAAACAGTGGAAACAGCGTCAGACTTTTTTTTTTTTTTTGGCTCCAAAATCACTGCAGATGGTGACTGCAGCCATGAAATTAAAAGACACTTACTCCTTGGAAGAAAAGTTATGACCAAACTAGATAGCATATTAAAAAGCAGAGACATTACTTTGCCAACAAAGGTCTGTCTAATCAAGGCTATGGCTTTTCCAGTGGTCATGTATGAATGTGAAAGTTGGACTGTGAAGAAGGCTGAGCACCGAAGAATTGATGCTTTTGAACTGTGGTGTTGGAAAAGACTCCTGACAGTCCCTTGGACTGCAAGGAGATCCGACCAGTCCATCCTAAAGGAGACCAGCCCTGGGTATTCTTTGGAAGGACTGATGCTAAAGCTGAAACTCCAGGACTTTGGCCACCTCATGTGAAGAGTTGACTCACTGGAAAAGACTCCGATGTTGGGAGGGATTGGGGGCATGAGGAGAAGGGGACGACAGAGGATGAGATGGCTGGATGATATCACAGACTCAATGGACGTGAGTTTGAGTGAACTCTGGGAGTTGGTGATGGGAGACCTGGCATGCTGCAATTTATGGGGTCGCAAAGAGTCGGACATGACTGAGTGACTGAACTGAACTGAACTGAACCCTTATTGAGTATATTCTGTGTGCCAGGCACTATTCTCAGTATTTCATGTATGTTAATTTATTTGATCCTTGGAACAACTGCCGTGAACTCTGACTTGAATATGAACTGGTCTTATCACAATCCAGACTAAAACACTAGCTTATTTTCACCTTTAATTCCATTATCCAGTCTCTCCATTTCACAGCTCAGGTTACAGAAAGAAAGAATCTGATTGTACCAGATCATTTTTTGTGCCATGCTGCACAAGTTAACCTGTGGTTGGTTTCCCTTCCATCAGCTGCACAGTTCTGAACCACAGGCAGGGTTGCTTAGCTCAGAACATAAGAAGGAAGCAAGCTATGCCCATGAATGGCACAGCTTCTTTCTAAGGAGTTGTAGGAGGAAGAGATCAAACTGAATCTCTAAGACCAGGGGAAGAAGCGGTGTATCCTATGTCTAGCGAATTTACCTGTGATCTGGGAAGCCCTCTCTGGCTGTTCATCTGTGAATGGTATGTGTTGAAACTTACTGACACCTGGGTTGAGAGATGCATGAATGTGATAACTAAACAGCCCTCAGAGGGTCTAAGTCAGAACCTGCTGATTACCTAAGTTAGAACAAAGGTTCACTTCTGTATTGGGGGGTGGAGGGACCACAGAAGATGCACTTCTTCCGAAATTTGTCCCCCACTGGCTGTAACTAGGTCTTGCATCCACCACTGAAAGAGTTCCTTGGTTAATGCAGATGGTAAGAAACGCACATCTTTGCGTCTGTGCTCACCACCCTGCCTTCCCATTCTACTTTGCAGCAACATCAGATTTCTTGGCTCCTCCCATGCACTGGGCTCCCTTTTATTTGGTCTCTCCTTTGAGGCCCCTTCTATGCTTGCCTGAGTGCCCACTCCAAGTCTCAGAAGACGTTGCCTCCAGGAAGTCTTCTCGACTCCACAAGCCTGGGTCCACTAGTCATACACTCTGGCCACTTCCCTTATCATAACTCTTCTCGTATTGTCTGTATTTCATGCTTCCTGTTTACCCCTGACTTGAGGTCAGAGCCCATATCTTCTGAGTTATTGCTATATTCAATTTTAGCACACTGATACACAGTAGGTAAATATTTGGTTAAATGAATCAAAGTCAAATTGTGTTATTTGCAAGGGGTAATATTATTGTTAGTTCACAGACTCAGTTGACTTCATAGATTCCCAATAAGGTCCCTGAGACATGGTTCCTAGGTCAAATGAATTTGGATTGATGAGTGAAGTTGCTCAGTCATGTCCAATTCTTTGCAACCCCATGAACTTTAGCCTACCAGGCTCTTTAGTCCATGGAATTTTCCAGGCAAGAATACTGGAGTGGGCTGCCATTTCCTTCTCCTTGATGAGAGGAGGAGGATATTACCAAGAAGAGTTCAAACTGGAGAAAATAAAGACAGACACCCTGGGTCTGTAAAATGGGGAGAAGAAGGGCACTCAGAAGGAAGGGTGGCTGCCGAAATATTCTGCCCACATCTAAATCAGTTCCAGTTCTCACAGGCTCCTCAACGTGCCATATGCCTGCTGGAGCAGCCCCAGGTGGAAGGGTGGTCCCGCTGATGGCTGACTCACATGAAGGAGACTGGATAATGGTACAGAACCAGGACCAGGACTCATTCGGCATGCAAATCCTGTAAAAGAAATGAGTGACAGTCTCTGGTGGGCAGACTCCCACCTCCATATTCCACGCAGACAATTCATCTGCAGGGTAAGGACACTAATTACTCGAGGGATGGCCAGCTGTCAAGAATCTTTACTCTTTTTCACTAACCAGGATGTACCTACTTATTAACCAAATAAAATAGAAAAGAATATTTTTCAAGGAAAACATATGGGAATACTATTACAAGGAAGCTCAGTTCTTCATGAGACACATCAGATTTTGAAACACAGAGAAATGTTTGATGAAACCCACCACTTCCCTGCCTTAAACTCAGCTGCACATCCTTGTTCTACCAAGTTTTCTACAGGTTATGTAAGCGGTGGCTTAAACTTTTAACGTTTGACCTGTGTTATGATTTAATATTTTTAAAAATTTGTCTAATAAGAGGCTACTTTTGATTCGTCCAGTCTTACAAATACATTATTGTGAAATTATACTTGAACAATCATAATTTAATAGTCATGTACAACAGATTTGCTGCTATATGCCATTTGTCCTTTTAAAAGGGTTTTAATTAATAATGTTCTTGCAGAATGTGATCAAGTATTAACAGAAAGGGAAAGGGAATAAACATGGAAAGGAAAAGGAAATAAGAGATATAAAAATGAAGGGAGGAGAAATAAAAAGGAAACGCTAATAGTGACTTCCCTGTCTCCTCTTCAAGGAAGATGGTTTGCAGTTTCATCCTGATACTTAAGGGAAAAGGCCCATCTCCCTCAGAAATGATCTCCCACCCCAAATTTACAATTTTAAGATTTTAGGATTAAATACCAAAATTTAACTAGAATCCCAGAAGTATATTCAGCACTTTAAAACTAGAATGGGGAAAGAATGTATTTCTAAGAGAACTGCCTCACTGACTTTAAATAATATAATTTTGCTTTTTAATCTTATTTTATTGATGGACTAAAAAGGAAAAATAACTGTAACCCTAGAGAACGGGATTTTCATCACATGCACACTTTAGAATGTTGCAGAAACAGAGAAAGAGAGGTGAGAGAAAAGCACATCAATAAAGAAAACTCTTTTCGCTTGGGAAAAAGTCTTTATGGACAATAAGTTAAACTCGAGACAGTGGGGGACAGCTCTGCAGGTGCTGGGGAGGGTGGCCTTTGAATCTACACTTTGGCAAGCATGGCTGGAGCCCCTAAGGACGAGAATTCAGACTTTTGTTCATGCTGTCTTCTAGAAAGGGCATTTAGAGAAGGTACCATTAGCATTCCCTGAACCCTGTTCACCCGGAAGCAAGTAATTGAAGGGATTCATAGCCCTCCACCTTCTCCTCTTTAGAATTAGCAGGCAAGCCTCTGAATAGGAGCGAGGAAAGAGTCTGACTTCAGTAATGGATTCTGAGAATAGCTGAACAGCGTGGGTCTGCTGACAGCTTGCCCCTCCCTGGGGATTGCTTCTGAAAAGGACAAGCAAAGAGAAAGTTAGAAACACGGTTGTGTCTACCACAGAGGTGTGGAATCGGGTACAGTTCATGAAGAACTGCTTTCCACCCGAAGCATATTATCATGCACCCTCTGCTCCATTGGAGGAAGTAATTGCACATAAAGATGGATGTCAATTATCTGATTTCAGGTGCTAAGTGGTACTGTATCTGTTGGGATCACTTGGGAGAGTAAGACTTGCAGAGGATATTTGGCAGGGACAATAAAAGGAAAAAAGTTGTTTTGTTTTGTTCTTCAGGTTGGGAAGGGATGGTAGCTTACAAATTTTGGTTATTTAAAAAACAATTTTATTGGTATACAGTTGATTTGAAATACTGTGTTAGTTTCAGGTGTACAGCAAAGTGAATCAGTTATATGTATACATATACCCACTCTTTCTTAGATTCTTTTTATCTGGAACCTATCTTTTATGTAACTTTGTAATTTTCACCTGCATTGAGGCCATGCTACTTATACAAATTAAGAACATATTTTATTGGGATCAGACAAATTTGTGGTATTACTACCTCTATGACTTAACAGGGTATATGATTTTGGGTAAGGTTATTACTTAACCTCTCAGAGATTCCGTTTAAGCTAGACATACTAATATTATCTGCTTTGCAAGACTATTGTGAAGATTAAATGAGATGATGCCTGTGACATCGATAGCCTAAATGTGGCTTTCTCTAAGCCCGGCAGAAACTCTGACATGGTGGCTGCTCCTCTGTGCTTGAGGGCCCTTCTTACATGTGGAGAAAACACACACATGCACACACACACACACACACACGGAAGGGTGTCAGCACCAGAGCAGTGTACTCAGTGAGTGTCTGTCTGTAACAAAAACAGAAACAGACAGCGAATTAAGGAACAAATGTAAGCATCAATGCTGTCTTATGAAGCCAGAAAACTAAAGCAATTAAAGCAAAAACCCTGGGAAATACTGGGTAGCTTTTGTGAAAGTAAAAGAAATAGTGTCTATTAGCAGCAGCCATTTCTAAGCAGTCATATGCCCGACCAGTCCCCAGAGCAGGGCAGTGATGTTTCTGCATAATATTAATACATAGCACATTCATTTTGTTATAAATTTAATGTGATTACTTCCCTAAATTCTGTTATTAATACTCAGCCTTCTGCTGTTCATGCAGCATGGCTAGCTGTTGGTGATTTTTAAAAACAAAAGGGACATATTTGTTCTATACCCACCCAGCAGGAAGGAACATAACATCTCCCAGAGCTGGGAGGAGAAAGGAGCCTTGTAGGGTAAAGTGAAGAAGGTGCAGTGGGAGCTGTGGGAATGACATCCTGATCCCGACCATTCACTTCCCACCAGTATAAGGGGTCTCTCCCAGAATATCATTTCATGGGATCCAGTCGGAGCACAGAATCCTCTCTGGGTCCTTCAACAAAGGGAACTGAATTCAAGAAACTGGTTACAAAGGTGATGAAAAGACCGGGGACTGTGATAAAACTTGAAACAGCAGCATCAGGAAATTACTGTGACCCCTGAAGACTGCAGTGACAATAGGCAGGGCTGGTGTTTTCGGGGTCCAAGAGCAGGCTGGCTGCCTACAGGAAACAGAACCGTGGGCGAGAGTGGCATTTGGGTGCTAAGTGAGAGGTCTTCACGGCAGGAATAGGAACTGCGAGGAAAATGCAGCCGCAGGCAGCTGTGGAGCCCCGCCCAGGGCAGAGGGAAACAGGAATACTCTCACTTTCCCCCTCCTTCCACCTTCCAGCTTCGTCAGTGACTCCCACTGGTCCCACTAGTCAAGGCTACCTGGAAGCCAAGTTATCTGGGGAGCCTGGAAACATTGCTTCCTACAGTACAGAGCAGAAGAGGGCCAGAGGAGAGAAGGAACTAACTGAGAGCAAGCAAGCCAGCGCCCCATCGGGTTCTGCTGAGCTGACACAGCTGACTGTGAGTTAAGCTGGAACCTCTCCATGGGAGGGCTTCCCTGATAGCTCAGTTGGTAAAGAATCCTCCTGCAATGCAGGAGACCCTGGTTTGATTCCTGGAGCAGGGAAGATCTGCTGGAGAAGGGATAGTATTCTTGGGCTTCCCTGCAGGAGACGTGGGTTCTGTCCCTGGGTTGGGAAGACCCCCTAGAGAAGGGAAAGGCTACCACTCCAGTATTCTGGCCTGGAGAATTCCATGGACTCCATGGGATCACAAAGAGCTGGACACAACTGAGCAACTTTTACTTTCACTTTCTCCAAAGAGCAGTCAACCCAGTCACCCTCTGCACCCCCTGTGTGAGTGAGCTGGAAGGCACCTCTAGGCAGAGAGAAGGAGCTTCATCTGAGGAACCATCATCTGTTTGCTCACTGTTCTCTGTCATCTCCTCTCTGGAAACAAACTGTATGTTAACTGGAGATTATTGGAGTTAAAAAGGATAATAATATATGAATATAATATAGTCTAATTTCCTTATCTGTTAACTACTAGTCTTTTGTTTTGGATTATCCATTTAAACGTTTACCTCATCATCCTGGATAATTGAAAGCTGTGTCTTATTGTTCTCAGAGTAATTAAATTTTTGCATTTTTGACTCTGAATAACCCAGTTTTATAATAAGAACAAGTTAAATTTGCGAAGATCTTTACAGCTTTTGTTAGCGTACTTAGTCGCTCAGTTGTGTCCAACTCGTTGCAACCCCATGGACTGTATGTACCCAGCCAGATTCCTCTGTCCATGGGATTCTCCAGGCAAGAATATTGGAGTGGGTTGCCATGCCCTCCTCCAGGGAATCTTTCCAACCGAGGGATGGAATCCAGATCTCCTGCATTGCAGGCAGATTCTTTACCATCTAAGCCACTAGAGAAATCCAAGAATACTGGAGTGGGTAGCCTATCCCTTCTCCAGGGGATCGTCTTGACCCAGGAATCAAACCCAGGTCTCCTGCATTGCAGGTGGATTCTGTACCAGCTGAGCTACCAGGGAAGCCCTTACAGCTCATAGCCCACGCTCAAATACTTTTTTCCATTTTATTTTGAAAATGGATGGGATGATAACTAGTATTTATTAAATATATACGATGTTCCCAGGCATTGTGCCAGCAACATTACAAAGATCAGTTTAGTTATATTACAACAACCAAACAAGTCAGGTATTTTTATCCCCATTTTATAGATAAGGAAAATCACATGGGGAGAATAAATTATCCTGTTCAAGTTATAAAGCCAAGTTCAGAGACCTAACAGCCTGAAAATTTACATAGACACACATCTTGTTATTTATGCATTTGCATATTATATATATATATATATACACATATATCTATATGTAAACTTTACCCTCTAAATGTTGTGTTTTTATAAATGCCTTATTTATGATTCGTTTATTTAGGAAATCTTAATATCAGAAGCATTTGTTTGAGGTCACACGTGCTCCTGAGGAATCAGAGGTGGAAATAATAAGGCCTTAGTATGTAGCAGTCACGCTGGCTCTGGTTCTGCACATTCAAAGTCAAGTCCACGCTAAGCCTCATTTACCTTATATGCAATGGGGATAACAAATTGTCAATTAAAAAATATAGTCACAACCTATCAGAAAGCTATTTCTTTCTTGGTCCAATTGTGTGTCATGTTTCTCTTACGACTTCCAGTGAATGTGGCCAACATTACGCTCCCTAGATGTGAAGCTTACAGGTAACTTCTGAGTTTCATTTCTCTGTCTCTCTCAGTGTATAGTGCAGTAGAAGTTCTCACACATACTTTTTAACTGAAGCTGTAGCTAAGCTACACAAAAATTCAAAATTTGAAGTGCAGACAGAGTAACCAACTGTGCAAGACTATTCACAGCTGAGGGATGCAGGGATTTCAGGGTGTTTTCACACTAAACTGGATCATCCTCAGAAAATGATGATAGGCAGTTACCCTAGGAGTAAAATGTAGTATCCTGAAACAAAATGGGTGCTCTGTTTTGTAAATTTACAAATTTGGCAAAATATACTTCTCAAAAACAAAACTGGCATGAATATCAGAATAAAATAACAAGGCACAATTATACACAAATCTTCAATGTTCTAATCAGAAATCCATTTCTGATATACTAACAATAAAATTTTGACAAATTTCATTTCAATGTAACTATGAAAACCAGGAAATTTTTTCCTATTTTGGTGGGAAGGAGATAAATCCATAGCAAAGGTTTTAATTAAAAGTTCCTACATCTCACAGAGCCATCACAGGTATAAGGGTCCTGAATGTTCCAATTAAAATCATGAAGTATTTGCCCCACAATACACAGCTTCATCCCCCCAGGCATCAGTATGAAATTGAAGCTTCATGCTGGGAGCCAGGATGCTTAGACCTAATGGCACCCGCAGTAGAACTACATCATAAGGTGCTCATGACATGCTGGGATCATCTGAGCTTCTAGCAAAGCATTGCAAGAGATGCTAATGACCACTTTATCCTACACTTGGACTTACTCCATCAAAAGCTATTTGTGCCATCTCAGACCAGGCCGTCGTGACCACCACTCCACTGCCTTGTGACACACAGTAAGTCAGGAGAACAAGCACCATGACTCACTCATCATTCAGCTGTTCCCTCAAACATATACACTGGGAACCTAACTAAGGCTGACTGCCATTCTATTTAGTGCTGTGAATACAAAGAGGAAAAAGACCATTTCCAAGAGGATTACAAACCAATAGAGAAATAAACAAAGTGCGGTGGGAATACAGGCTGGAGGGCAATGTGTTGTTCTAGGGAAGTAAAGGGAAGCATCAGTGAGGAGCGGACATTGGTGCTAAGGCCTAGGGAATTCAGAGGTTAAGAGGAGAGAAATGGAAAGGAAGAGAGGAACGTTCTGGAGAAGTGAGTGTGGAAAACTCCACATGTTGAGTATCCTCAGACTGCTGTAAAAAGTTCCTCAAATTGGGGGGAGATTGAATAACTGAAATTGACTGTCTAGCAGTTCTGGAGGCCAGAAGTCTGAGATCAAGGTGTCAGGCAGACGGGGTTGGTTCTCATGGGGCTCTGGGGGAGCATCTGTTCTGAAACTCTCCTAACGTCCAGTGATTTGCTGCCGTTGTTGCCATTTCGTGGTTTACAAAGTGAAAGTCGCTCAGTTTCCTGTTTGACTCTTTGTGGCCCCGTGGACTATATGGTCCATGGACTTCTCCATGCCAGAATACTGAAATGGGTAGCCATTCCCTTCTCCAGGGGATCTTCCCCACCCAGGGATCGAACTGGGGTCTCCTGCATTGCAGGCAGATTCTTTACCAGCTGAGCCACCAAGGAAGCCCAAGAATACTGGAGTGGGTAGCCCATCCCTTCTCCCAGGGATCTTCCCCACCCAGGGATCGAACTGGGGTCTCCTGCATTGCAGGCAGATTCTTTACCAACTGAGCTCTGATGGTAAAGAATCTAAGCTATTCCATTTTAAAAGAAAAACTTCATTTTGTAAGGTTTTGGGAAAAGAGCCTTTGGAAATCCAAGAGCCTTTAGAAATCCAAGAGCCTTTGGAAATCCCCTGACCTCACCCCACCACCCACGAGCCAACTGGACCCCAGACCAAAATCTCTTGACCTAACGCTCAGGAACTTGTGGTCTGCCTAGACAATAGGGACCAATCAAGAACCAACACACAACTCTTTGAAAGAAAGTGACCAATCAGACGTTCCCCTCCTAGAAATCCTTTTTTTTCCATGTATACTCCCTTTATAAGCAATGTAATCCAAAACCTGGGGCTCCTCCCTATAGCCACTGCATTGGTATCAGTGGGAACCCCAGCTTGAGCTTGGTAATAAAAACTCTCTTGCTTTTGCATCAGATATCAGCTCCCTGGTGGTCATTGGGAAATTTCACAATTTGGACATAACATTTGGGGGCTCGTCCGGGATCTCCCACCAGCTCCATGGGAAGACCGATCCAGAGAGTCATCTGCAGCTGGTAAGCTTTTTTCTGTCTTTCTTTTCATTTCTGGCAGGGCCTAGTTTCCGAGACCAGTATACAACTCAGGCAGACATGCCGATGAGTCACCGGTGGGGGTTGTTGGGAGATGTCCTCGACCCTGGGGTGGGGGAGGGGGGTGGCAGAGTGCCCCTGTTCTCTGTAGAGGATAGCCGGTCGCTCCCGCTGAACTGCCAGAGGCCGTTGTCATTCGGTTTTACCTCCGGACTCCTGGAGGTGTATTTCTGTGTATTTGCATATTGTCTGTGTTAATTTACCAACATTTGACTGATCCAGGGACGATGGGGCAACACCATTCCAGCCCCACACCTCTATCCTTGGTTACTGATAATTTTAAGGAGGTCAAGATGCGCGCTCATGACCTCAGTGTAGAAATTAAAAGGAAAAAATTAATCACTTTTCTCAGCGCAGAATGGCTGACCTTCCGTGTAGGCTGGCCCTCAAAAGGCACCTTTGACTTGGGAAGTATACACCAAGTCCGAGATATCATCTTCTGACCGTGGATCGGACACCCTGACCAAGCCCCCCCCTCCTTGGGTGAAACCTTTTTTGCCTCAACAGGGATTTTTCTACCACTCAGGTGTTGGCAACACATGTAGGAAAGAACTCAAAGAATCCCAAGGAGCCTGAACCAATGACACCGCTATACTCCATCTTGCAGCGGGGGTGAGTTGTTAGGGGAAACACACTGATTGAAACCGCCCACCCTGGCCAGGCACCATAGTAACCATTTGCATGAGTTGTTTTATGACAGGAGATCGTGATAAGGAATACTGAACTAACAAGCCTCCACCAACTGGAAGAGTTTGAGAAAGGTCTAAAGGAGACACCACGTGTACATTGTGAGCCACGAGGCAGAGCAGTTCTCCTGGGTTTCCTTACCCTGCTGCTCTCCACACAGGTGCCCTTTCCCAGTAAAATCTCTTGCTTTGTCAGTACATATGTCTCCTCAGACAATTCATTTCTGAGTGTTAGACAAGAGCCCAGTTTCAGGCCCTGGAAGGGGTCCCTCTTCCTGCAACAAATGGTGACTCTGGTGGGACTCTTCTTTGCTGAGACTGACATCCTGACCACTCAGGGTACTCAGGGGCCAGCTTGCTGGCCAATGGACCAGACCCAGCAGCCACACTGGGACCCTTTTGTCCCTGGTCTCCTCCTGACGCAGACAACTGACCAGAGTGCCCCAACCGGTAAGGAACAAGAGACTTTATTGGTCTCTCTCCCCTTCCCTCTCTCGTTCCTCTCCTTAACCCTTCCTGTCCTTCCCTGTTTTTCTAGTCCCCCGGTCCTGGATGCAGGTACCTGGTAGAAGGGCCCTCAGCCTGAGCTGAGGATTGGAGACTGATCACCTCCCCTTGGCAGAGAACTCAAATTCTGGTTCTGATTTCTGGTAGGGCCGAGTTCCAGTCCTCCTTTCTCTGGAGGCCCAGGGAAAAGTCCCGTAACGCCTGGGTATCTGTAGGTGGCAGGAGATGTCTGTAAGACCACCCCTTTTGCCCCCCTCTTCCCCTTCTTTCTCAACCTGGCTTCCTTTCCTCCTTTGAAATCTTTAATGTTAGTACTTAGATCTGAAGTTCTGTGTCTCTATAGGAAGTTTTCTGAGAGACTGTATTCTTGTATTTAAGGGCTTCCCTGGTGGAGCCAAGGTTAAAGCATCTGCCCACAATGCAGGAGACCTGGGTTCGATCCCTGGGTTGAGAAGATCCCCTGG
>SJYC01024562.1:0-23868 GCA_006408675.1 Madoqua kirkii | reverse complement strand
ACTATCACTATGTCAAATAACCTTCTCTTCTTAACTGATTATCATTATTTTTTATTACTACCACTATTACTATTATTATCCTCTACTACTGATCAATGTTTCCTGTTTTTTAAAAATAAAAAGATGCAAATATTTAAAAATCCCTCAACTTGAAGGACAAATAAAATCTATAAAGTTACCAACAGCTTTCTATGACCTAGCACATAAGGCACAGAAAGAAAAATATTGAATAATGTGAAATATTTCTAGATACTAGTCTAAAGTAAGATATACAATATAGTAAGCTACATTCACATGGTCAAGGAACATTCCAGTGTTCTGCTCATACAATCATATAAGTGATTTCAGCTCTGGTACCAAGTTCTAAGGATTTATTTTCATTATTTATTCCATCTGAAGCTTATCCTTCAGCTATGGAGGCCTTTTTCCCATCTCAGATATACTTTTCCTCCCTCCAAGACTATCAGTCAGCCCTCATCAGGCACTGTCCCCACCACAGTCTCTCCTTCCCTCGTCAGCTCTTCAATGATGAAGTTGCCCCACTGCATGATCTGTGTGAAGCAGATGGAGTTGTTGTTGTTCAGTCACCCTATCATGTCTAGCACGTTATGGAGTTGATGACCTTGCTATTACTAGCTTCCATTCTTTTCTCCCCTCTGGGCAAATACAAGCAGCATGAAATAGCATCCCATAAGGCAGAGCAAGATGGAGTTAGGGCAGGGATAATTAGAGGAGAGAATGTAGAGTTCAGGTTATCGAGGAACAGAAAAAATAAACATCTCCTAATGCCCTCCCAGCACTTCCTTGTAGTCATGAAATTGTTTTTCAGTGATTTTATGGGGTACACAGACTTCTATTATAAATCTATTCAATCATTTATCTAGCTATTATATTATTGTTGGGCTTATTTTTAAACGTGATGTGGATAGAATCACTATTGATAAATACTAAGGTTTTCCTTAATTTTCTTTAAAATATATAAAACATATAGTAAATCAGATGAGGTGATCATTATGTCTGAAGCTCTTATTTTTATACAGCCTTAGAGAAATTTTGACCAGCCTCCCATATGACTGTATTGGAATCAACCATATGAAGCTCTCAATAGAAATACATTTGACCCTTAAAAAATCTACTGAATTCCATCTTTACTTTAAATAAAACCATTATGTATATTAGAAAGTGAAAGTGAAGTTGCTCAGTTGTGTCTGACTCTGCGACCCCTAGAGTGTATAGCCCACCAAGCTCCTCCTTCCATGGGATTCTCCAGGCAAGAATACTGGAGTGGGTTGCCATTTCCTTCTCCAGGGGATCTTCCTGACTCAGGGATTGAACCCAGGTCTTCCACATTGCAGGCAGATGCTTTAACCTCTACCAAATACAGAGCTTTAAAGATTCTGGGAGAAGTGTGAGGTCTCTCAACTTCAATTTCAAGTTTTTGCTGAAAGTCAGAAGCCCTGTAGCTGAAAGAAGACAAATAGGCTAGGTAATTCTCTCTCTAAGTTGATTAATTTCTACCCAGGAAGTACCCTTCATGCCCCTAAGGAATCAGATAAAGAAGGAAAAGGCAAAATAATCCTACTAGCAGTAGCAAAAGACAACTGAAAACTTTTTCTTTCTGCTTCTCTCTGTCTTGGTGTTTTTCAATCTCTTTCTGATTTACTTTCTTTTCATATATTCTGTCTTCTAACATGAAGATTAAACTGCCTTAGTTTCTTCTTGAAGTAGAAAACTGACAGAAGTATTTTTGGAAAAAGTGAAAATATTTTAAAAAATAGTTTATGAAAACTTTAGAGGTAGAATGAGGTTGTGTAAGACTGGCTCAACTATGCCATGAGTTTTATATTTTACTGACATTTGAGGGAGAGAGTAAAAAGCATCACATGATATTCAGTCAGGCAAATAAATATTGATCCAGAATTTTAATCTTTTCAACCATGATGTTTGCTGATTTGGACATATGCTCTTTTTTACAATTTGGAACAATGCAGTTCACCTAGGTATTCTACTGAAAATTCTTTAGTTATATATATATGGTTCATGAGAATAGTAATTGCCTTTGTTGATTATATTTCAATGATGGGCTCTAAATTACATATCATTCAACTTCTCAAAAGTATTTAAATCAATTATGACTTAATGTCTTTAAGCACTTGACAAACTGCTATTGGGAAGATCATTAAACTAGGAACAGGCTCCATATTCGGTGGTATAGAAATTGGCCACACACAAAAATGTAGTGTTTATCAAGAAAAGTGTTCAGTTTTCTATTTTAAAGACTGAGATGCAGACATAGGAGAGTCACTGTAATTACAGCAGTACAAATGATCTTCTCATCTTACTGCACACACTCCAGAATACATCCGTTTGGAAAAAAAAAAGTACTAAAAAGGTGTGTCAGTAATATATAATGTGTCAGAGAGTAAGTAGAGACAAGTGCTCTGCACCAGGAGTGGGTATCTTTTCTGTAAAGGGCTAAATATTAAACAGTTTGGGCTTTATAGGCCATGTGGTCTCTGTAGCAGCTACTCTCCTCTTGTAACTAGTGTGAAGACATCTCCAGACAGCACGTGAACTGATTGATGAGTGAATCTGTGTTCCCATCAAGCTTTATTTATGGATACACAGATCTGAATTCCCCATGATTTTCACTTGTCACTTCCTTTAACTTTTTTCAATCCTTTTAAAATGTAAAAAAGTCTTAGTTTGTGAGGCATACAAAAAAAAAAAAAAGAAAGAAAATCAACAACAACAGCTGAAGCCAGATTTGGCCATGGGCAGTAGTTGCTGACCTATTCCACACAATGAAATCAAATGAGAGTTTGATGAAATAGAATAGAATTCCCCAAATTAGAACATTCACAGCAGTTTCAGTCCTGTACTTAACACTAGGGAACACTTTCAAGTATTTAAATTTAGAATTTTAAACATCAGGTATCTGAAATAGATGGAAATTGCATTGAAAAGAAGCAAACTGGGATGAAGCACCCAACTGTATGAGTGATTATTTTTGTAATTAAGGAATGACAAGAACAATTACTTCCTGTTTTACGCAACTGGGAATTAATACACATGTCCCTAAACCTAAAATTGTCTACCTATATAAAGTGGTTAAACAAGTTACTTATTTGGCTTATTCATGTAAATCTCACCTTATGAGACTGATCTGGAAAATTTGGGCTGTGTAGTTTTTAACATTACTTACCCATTTGCTTTGTACATATTGAAAATTAATTGTTGCATTTGCCTCTGTATCTGAAAAATGAAGTAATATCAGAACAATTAGCCTTTAAAAAAGAGGAAAAAAGTTAGAAAACATTGATTCAATATGCGTTGTTTGTTTTGTGCTGTGTGCTGTTCTAAACAGTGGGATTAGAATGGTAAATAACACTGATGGCATAAATTTTTATTTGAACTGTGTTGACAGATATTAATGTAAGTGACAATAACAACACTGTTTTGAACTTCAGAAAGACTCACATTAATTAAAAGGGTTCACTTGGACATGATTGTGCTGTTAGGTTAGCTAATTTGATGAACTTATGCAGATGCATAACATGAATTTCACAGTATTTATATGACATTGATAAAAAAAATTCTACATACTTGGAGTATGGGAACAATTTGCTTACTGAGTTATAAATAGGAGGATGTTCTGCTAACATCCTTCTGGACAAATAAATGTTGTGTTGAAGGGGCTGAGACCAGTTCCATAAAAATGCATTAAAATTTTAGTGCCTGCTTGGGACATGTTTGAATCTGCCCTGCAGTATTTCAGGAGGTCATAAAAAGAAACTTTTGAAATACGATATAGAAGGCAATGAACAAAATCAAAAATAAGCTTAGAGCATCAGTCATCGAAATAAAATGAGCAAGGAAAAAGATCAAAATTGAAAATTATCTTTTGGTCTTCTCTAGGAGGAAATTCAGGTTTTCCCAGGTGGCACAGAAGTATATTATATTTATGTTTTAAATCCATATTTAATTTTAAGATGATTTTCCAGGGAGAGAAAAAAGTCCTAGCATTTTAATTTCTAGTAAATGCTTCAAATAAAATTATCATTAAATAACTTTAGCTTATTTTTGTCTGCTTGATCTTTTAAAGAAGATTTTTGTTGGGGGTTTCCCAGGTGGCATAGTAGTAAAAAATATGTGTGCCAGTACAGGAGACGCAGGAGAAGTGAGTTCAATTCTTGGGTTGGGAAAATCACTTGGAGGAGGAAATGGCAACCCACTCCAGTATTCTTGCCTGGGAAATCTCATGGACACAGGAGTCTGATGGGCTATAGTCCATAGGATCGCAAAGGGCTGGACACAGTTGTGCAACTGAGCATGCACACAAGCACATACGGGGGCAAAAACAAGGCCAGGTAGGTTTTTTTTTTTTTTAATAGATATAAATATGGTCATATATAATGTGTCTCTTACATCCATGTAAAATGCTTTTAAGTGAAATTTATACATTTCCCAAAATTCGCATCATTTTAAATTTACCCTAAGGGCTAAACTGGATAATAGCAAGAGAGATTAAATAAAAGCATGGAAAAAAAAAGTTTAGCTTTACATTGTACTTTAAACTTTCTGTTTTGTTCCTGCAATTGCATGTGACTTCACTTACTCAGGATACCTCAATGAGTCAAAAAGGGTAACTGGAAAAATAAATAATATAAGCCACATGGCATGTGTGTGTGTGTGTGTGTGTGCATATGCACACATGCACATATTTAGTCGTGTCCAAATATTTGCAACCCAAATTCTGCTCTTTTTTGCCTTGTTTTATTACATTTAAGAAGTGATGCTCTTGTGAAATGATACTCTCTGAATTGTTTATATATGATACTTATTTCAAATTTGAAAGTAGTCTTTCTATCAAAATATCAGAAGTCATTGAAGAATCTCATGCTGTAAATAACTTCCCAGATAGCAGAGTGTAAAGAGTTTGAAAATATTTACCTAATTGAAAAATTCATCTAAAAAGACAAATTTGACAAATTCTATTGTAAAGCATTCTGAAAAATAGGTATTTCCTTCTGCTCTTTTTCACATCAATATTCCTCCTCTTCCTGCCTTTATTCACTGTGTAAGGGACATGAATAAATGTGTGTTTTCAAAACTAGTTTTGTTGAAATTTTTGGTTCAGGGCATCCCCCAAATAAATCTCTCATAGTAGAGTTATATCTTTTCACATTAATTAAGGATTGGTTATACCCCAAACAATGAAACTTATGGCCTTTTTTTTTCAAATATTATCTACAATATGTCTGTAACTTTCAGTTGGTAAACCAACTGATTTAGATGATTTTAAAGATAAAATTTAAGTGCCCCCTCCTATATGCCCTAGTGAACTACACATAAAGAGAGATTTAATATATCAGAAGGTTAATTTTATATGTTTAGGAATGAATAGGTTATTGAAGATTATCTTTTCAGGGTCTTACAGATTTGGCCAATTATCAGAAACTGTTGTCGAGTTTTAAAATTATGTATTCTCCAAACCTAGTTTGGATCTACTGGATCAAAATATACTTTCATAAGAGTTAAATTTTATATTTTACAACAAAATTCCCTGGCTATTATAAGGATAAACAGGGTTTGGGAATCACTGCTATGACAAAGGTGTAAACAAAGTGCTCCTTACTGATCTATACTGAACTGATTAGCTCAGACCTGGAGGGAAATGGTGCGGATGAGAGCAGTCCAAAAGAAAAGCTGTCCTTTGATGGGACTTGATTCATAGGTTGGATTTCAGTAGGTCACGGTGAGTGCTGTAACTATTGCTGGAATTGACTGAGCAACTGGAGTGTGCCAGGCATTGTGCAGAGCAGGTGTGAATTCTAACTATTTAAGCCTCACCAAGAAATACTGGGTTTCCCTGGTGGCTCAGCAGTGAAGAATCTGCTTGCCAATGTAGGAGACATGGGTTCAATTGCTAGGTCAGGAATATCCCCTGGAGAAGGAAATGGCAACCCACTCCAGTATTCTTACTTGGAAAAATCATAGGACAGAGGAGCCTGGCAGGCTACAGTCCATGGAGTCTCTAAGAGTCAGACAGAATTGAATGACTAAACAAAGACCACAAAGAAATACTGAGATAAGTACTATTGTTATGCATATTATTCTTATGGAGAGGATCAAAAATTCCATCTAGATCAACTGCCCCTAACCTTCAGTTCAGTTCAGTTTGGTTGCTCAGTCATGTTTTTGCAACCCCATGAATTGCAGCACACCAGGCCTCTCTGTTCATCACCAACTTCCAGAGTTCACTCAAACTCTCGTCCATCGAGTTCCTGATGCCATCCAGCCATCTCATCCTCTGTCATCTCGTTCTTCTCCTGCCCCAATCCCTCCCAGCATCAGAGTCTTTTTCAATGAGTCAACTCTTCACATGAGGTGGCCAAATAATTGGAGTTTCAGCTTTAAATCATTCCTTCCAAAGAACACTCAGGGCTGATCGCCTTTCGAATGGACTGGTTGGATCTCCTTGCTGTCCAAGCCACAGTTCAAAAGCATCAGTTTTTCGGCACTCAGCTTTCTTCACAGTCCAACTCTCACATCCGTATATGACCACTGGAAAAACCAAAGCCTTGACTAGATGGACCTTTGTTGGCAAAGTAATGTCTCTGCTTTTGAATATGCTATCTAGGTTGGTCATAACTTTTCTTCCAAGGAGTAAGCGTCTTTTAATTTCATGGCTGCAGTCACCATCTGCAGTAATTTTGGAGACCCTCAAAATAAAGTCAGACACTGTTTCCCACTATTTCCCCATCTATTTCCCATGAAGAGATGGAACCAGATGCCAAATGCCTAATGATCTGAGGTGGAGCTGATGTAACAATAACAGAAATAAGGTGCACAATAAATGTAATGTGCTTGTATCCTCTCCAAACCATCCCCTTCAGTCCTGGTCCATAGGAAAATTGTCTTCACAGAAACTATCTCTGGTGGGAAAAATACTGTCGAGTGCTGATCTAGCCGACAGAGCTTGTTGCTGGTATCAGTACAACCCACTTTGGTCCAGCAATATGCAGTTTGCTGATGGCAAATTCCAGACTTGAAGGCAACTTCATGTTTCTGTCACTTGTTCTGTCCCTTATCCCACCAGGGGAAGGGGACAAGGATAGGAAGCCCACCCCAGGAAATAAAGGTGGCAGGAGCAAATTGTGCTTAGTCTGAAGACTTTCACATTTACATTTAAAGCTGAAAACAGAATGAAAGAATGATAAATGAATAGTGTAAGATAGATTGCAAATAAATATAAAAATCAAGCTATCATTTTAAGAGACAGAGGTCAGTCAAAATCAGTTATTTTACTGAATTAGCAAGAAAAAGAGGTGCTTCTAAAGATAACTTTTTTTGCAACTGGTTTCCTAGAGTTAGATTTTCCTATTTGGAAAAGATTTTCCCTTTCAGTAATAAAGCTTGATTAGCGTGTTTTTGTGTGGGGAATGTTGAGAGGATTTTTTCTTGGGGAAAAATTTCTCATCTAATGTTGTTTTCTGCTCCCTTTGTTCATTTATTTTTGATGTTCAAAACTAATTTCTTACTCAACAGGCAATTTTCAGCTGGAAATATCCCTGTTGACCTCTGTCTTCAGTTCTGTGTTAAAATGTTTGTGCGCCATTTTTTAAGTTCACAAGTCTAATTTTCTCCCCAGAGGGTGTTCACAGTTTCTTCAAAGACTTTAGTGCTATCTGTTGTTTGAGGTTTGCTTTAACAGGGCTCACACATTTTGCCTTTAAGGTCTCCCCTGGTCAGCTCAATGAGGAAAAGAAGACCCTGAATAGGGTTGCTCTGAACTGACTGCTATTAATTAGGAAGGTTGGGACACTGTGCATTTCACTCCACTGTTTTTGTTACTGATAGTTTACCCAAAATCTAAATTGGAAGCAGCAGGTACCTGATCTGAAAATAAATATTTTTCCTCTTTTTGATCTCAACCTTTTAAACAGAGAGATGATAGTATTAAAAAAGCAATTTAGTTTTTCATGCAGTTTCTAGAATGTTATGGGCTGTGATAGGACTTTGCTGAATGAAATCACAGAAGCCTGGATCCTCACAAATAGGTTTAATTTTCCAGATTTTTAATCCTGAAACAATTTTAGCTAAATTCTGTGTAGTGCAGCCCCTAGTGATATTCTTTATAGAGTATGGATGATTAGAAAATCAATTTGAAAATGAAACAATAAAACAGGATTTCCAAAACACAAATGAGACATCGACTTCCAATGCATGTATCCTTGTAACTCAGGCCTATTCTTGAAGCCAAATCCTGCCTCTGTATCCCAACACCGAATTAAATCTCAGGGACAAGAGTTTTGAGTGAAGTAGGGAAAAAAAAACCACCATACAACAACAACCAAAAAACCAGCTGTATTGCTTTGCCAGGCAAAGGAGGATGCAATGGGCTAACACCTTCAAAACTGTGTGTCTTGCCTTGGAGGGTGCTGTGAGAGTTTTATAGCAATAGTTCAAAGAGGGCATGATCAACTCATGGACATTCTTCTGATTGGTTGGCGGTGAGGAAATTGGGAGTCAGCACCATCCGTTCCAACCAATCTGACACCTAAGTGCTTGTGGGCAGATTAGAGTTACTTCTCCCACCTGGTTTGGGTTTCAGTATTCATGAAACAGCTCAAATATATTGTTACGAAGGTCCCTTTAAGGGGAACCAGGACCCTACCCCAAGGCTGCACTATTGTTTCTTGACTGTTCTTCCCTTTTCTCCCATCCCCTCTTGCCATAATCATCAACTGTTTGAATCAGCCTGTTAGAATTCAGGGAGGCTGAATGAAGCCTATTTCCTGTAATCAAGAGATGAGGGACACAGAAAAACGTGTGCCCAGGAGCCCCACTCTCTGAGTCATGCTCCGTTTCACTCTATGCCTTAGAATTTCCAGGACAAGTCTTACTGTGCCTATTATTCTTACCTGGGTTGTTATTTAGTCACTAAATTGTGTCCTACCCTTTTGCAACCCCAGGGACTGTAGCCCTCTGTCCCCATGGACAGGCTCCTCTGTCCATGGGATTTTCCAGACAAGAATAATGGAGTGGGTGCCATTTCCTTCTCCAGGGGATATTCCCAACCCACATGTGGAATTTAACCTGTGTCTCCTGCGATGATAGACAGATTCTTTACCACTGAGCCACCAGGGAAGCCCTCTTACTTATATAGGCCACCATATTATCTCTTGTGCAACAGACTCTAATACCTGCAGAGCTCTTTGTAATTTTTTGAAACACTCCTTTGCTTTGAAACACTCTAGCAAGCTATTCTCTATATCTCTCTCTTCTGTGAAATTCCCTCCACTTTTTTGCTCTTTTTTCTTCAAACTTTGCTCTTCGCTGAGGACATTGCTTTCCTGTATCACTCTGGTGGATGTTTTACTATGTCTCTTTTGTACCTCTTGGCTTAGAAGTGGAAAGGATTGCTCCCACTATTCCTCCATAACATCCAAGGATTCTCCCTCATTGCTCTCTAAAAGTCATTTGCATGAAGCTCTTGTTACCAAAATTTTCTACCGTCTTACCATGTTACACATTATCTATTTACCCTTACCCTCACTGTCTCGATCCATATTTTTAGTTACTTTTTTCATTTCTTAAAGATGTCAGTTCGTGACTGAGTAGGATTCTTGCTAATGCTATCTAGGTCATCATTCTGGAAAATATCAAAATCAGTATAGATGGCTCTTCTAATGCCCCACCTACTTGTTTCTTGATCTTTTCTGCTTCTGTGATGTTGCTATCCCCTGTGCTCAGCAACTTACTTTCATGCCACATTCTAGATGTTTCCTTTAATGGTAAGTAAAACCTCTCTGAAATCTCGTTGTCAAGTGTACCACGCAGGGCCAGCATGTTCTGTCTTTCCAGTTCATTGCCTCTAATAGCCCCAATGTAGGTCCTCCTCTTTTTATCATTTAGTCAGCATAAAAGTCATGACTTACAATGATTATAATTTCTTGCCAACAGCTTCAACAGCCTTACTTCATGTTCTTCTTTTCACTGAACCACTAGCTTTAATCGATATAAAATCTTCTCATACCCTGTGCATGCACCCCTGCAACTGAAGATGGAAAAAAAAAATCCACAAAGCAAAACACAAAGCTTATACACAGATACAAACTGATTGGTTTAATTTTAGCTTCACAGTTGTGCTATATTTACCTAGTACAATTAATCTTCCTACTTTTGTTGTAATTTCTTTTATTATTGTCTGTGCTGGGTCTTTGTTGCCGTTCGGGCTTTTCTCTAGATGCAGCGAGCAGGGGCTGCTCTCTAGTTGTGGTGCATGGGCTTCTCATTGCAGTGGCTTCTTTTGTTGCTGAGCACAGGCTCTAGGTCACATAGGCTTCAGTAGTTGCAGTTCCAAGGCTCTAGAGCACAGGTCCAGTAGTTGTGGTGCATGGGCTTAGTTGCTCTATGGCATGGGCAATCTTCCTGGACCGGAGATTGAATCCAAGTCTCCTACACTGGCAGGTAGTTTCTTTACCACTGAGCCACCAGGGAAGCCCCTGTCCCACGCTTAAAGTGATTTCTAACCTCCTTCTCTTGCACAGACCTCTTAAACTACTCCATCATCCTCACTTTCAGCTGATGAATTTAATGTCTATGTTAAGGAAAAAGTGGACAGAAGATAACTTTCATCTATCTAGCCACATTTACCCACTGTTGCTCACTGGCTGTCCTCCTTCTTATCGCTGTGGGTGAACTCTCTGTGGTCCTCCCTAAGGTCAGCTTCTCATTTGTGCGTAACAATGCTCCAGCCTCTCCAGCTAATAATGCTTGCTCTGACTCTGGCTATAAATTTGATCTTTTTTTCTATTACCCAAGCTCAATCAGAACAAGAAAAGTTTCTGTAAAGGAGGGGAAAATCTCCTACAATTATGGGATGGATATATATAGGTAAAACCAGGCTACAGTAATTTAGGTTTAAAGTCTCCTCTGTGTTAAAAAAAAAAAATTAAATCATACTAAAGATAATCAGTCTAGTAATACTAGAAGACTGGGCTATGTGCCTTATAGATGGTGCCAATATATAATTTCCCTGAAAGATAAAGATTCTACAGGGCAGACTAAGTCAGATGACCTGAAGCTATACTGGGCTACGTCTAATGGAAGTTCTTAACATAAATCTTACTTGTGACTTTACTAATACTGCTGGCTATGTTATTTGCATTTCACCTGTTTTACAAAACTGCTGTTTCTTACACTGTCAAATATGTGTGTGAAGCCTCTAATAGAATAATATATAGTCCCATATGAGATCAATGATGGTAACAGTGTAACTCTAGATATGGCAAGAAGCAACAAGAGGGAATATTTTCCTGGACCAAGAAGCTAGTAAGACAGGTGGTCCAGAGAATTTTGGATAAAATGACCTGAAGATATACTGGGCTACATCTAATGGAAGTTCTTAATATAAGTCTTACTTGTGACTTTACTAATACTGCTGGCTATGTTATTTGTATTTCATCTGTTTTACGAAATTGCTGTTTCTTACAGTCAAATATGTGTGTGAGGCCTTTAATAGAATAATATATAGTCCCATATGAGATCAATGATGGTAACACTGTAACTCTAGATATGGCAAGAAGCTAGTAAGACAGGTGGTCCAGAGAATTTTGGATACTGTTTTATGGCCTAGTCCAGTAATAGCACATTGAGTGGCCTGTCAACAGAATCTTTGCCAAACCTGAGAATGGACATTCTCAGCACCATGGGATAAAATGGTCATGAAATGCCTCCCTCAAAATCATGGTCAAGGGGCTCTGCCAACTGAAGACTGACATTCGCCATCTACATCTATGAAGATTAAATCATGGCCATTGCAACTGCTGACTTTCAACACCCCTTAAAGGAGTTCAGGGTGAAAATCAGGAATAAGGAACTCTGTGCTCTGGGAAAAACTGGCAGAACAGGCCTTCAGATAGTTAGATCTTTTCAGGAGAAGACTTTATGAGTCCCAGTTCTTGCATCTTCTCATACCTAGAGGAACACTGACATCATTAATGGTGAAATCTGCTTTGGCTATTAAGGAAAAGTTTACAATTAAAAGTCAAAATACAGTAGCTATGGTTCAGATATCCTGGGAAATAACTAGGTGATGCTATGGGTGTACTTTCAGATTAGACCTTGTATTGCTAAACACTTGAGTTTTCTGAGTCGTGTCAGGCTTGGATGCCACCATTTTCAAAACAATGTCTGATGGAAGCTAGTAGCCTTACATTTTCTAAAACTAGGCAACTGGATACATGGCTACAAGTCTCCCTGAAGTGCCAGGTCCAGACTGGGTTTCAGGTCTATTCTTCTAAAAAGAAATGAGATTGATCTTGTCTATTAAATTCCAGTTATCACTCCTCCAACTACTTCTAATTGGGTCTGTTACACCAAAATGGCAGACCAAGGGATTAGGATTTTAATCATACAAGACTCAGATCTAGAACTTGGAACTCAGAAATATTCCAGTTCAGTGTCTATACTCCAACCTGGGTCAGTCCTATGCTCCATTTTGACAGGAAGTCATCACAATCATAGTTGTTTAGTTCCCTGAAATTAAAACTGAGTGGGACTCTGTGGTGCTCTGGAGTACAGATCTGTTCTGTGTTCTCCATTTCTTATCTGTAGGATATAGACTTTGTTCAGCCTCCTTGACCTTTTTTGAATTCCAAAGCATGAATTCAAACAATTGCTAATCAGGAAAGGGAGGGGATACAAAAATAGAAACAATCAAAGGTTGGTACAGCCTCCAGACAGAGTCCTGGTTCCTACTCAAAGAAATATGCATAACAGTGTCTTTGAGCCCCCACCCCGGTGGACGATGGTAACTTCAGACTGAACACAAGATTCCTGGAGCACAGCCTTGTGCACCACAACTACTGAGCCTGTGCTCTAAAGCCTGAGCACTGCACGTAGAACAAGCCTGAGCACAGCAATGAAGACCTAGTGCGGCAAGAAAAAAAAAAAAAAAGAGGAATGTATAATTTTAAAAATGGTAGGAGATGCTAGAGCCCATGTTTAAAGGTGAAGAAAGTTGAAATATATGCTCAGGTGTTCTGGGAAACAATGATAATTGATGACAGGATAAAAAGATTTGTAATCATAAATGCTTCATTAAACACACTTTAACAGGACTCTTTATAGCAGAGTGTCTCAGAGACTCTTATCAACCTATACTGATGAGAGGATGAAGTGGTTCTCAAACTTATTTTACTGCAGAAACTTTTTTCCAGTGTTCTTCCACTAAAAAATAATAATTTGGAGATGTGGGCACAGTCAGTGCAGAGACTTCCCAGCTGGCTTCCTTATATCTGAGTTTCAAGTTCCTTCTCTGCAGAGCTGGGATAATCACTGTGAAGGGAAGGGAGAGCACATAGAGGGGACTCCTAAAAGTTAAGCCACTAGACATATGGGAATAATTGGAGGGCTTTTGAGCAGGAGGTAGGAGGCTTGCAAATTTGTTGGAAATAGAAGAGCAGACAGAGCAATTATTTGGAGGAAATAAAGATTCCTGAGCAGTGAAAACCCACATATGACACTCAGTCAGCGTTGGAAGGAAGGCACCTTCCAGGGGCTGCTCTTGCACTTCCCACCATTGCTCCTTGTTCCTACTTTATCCATTCATTCAACTAATATTCATTAAGCCATTAGTAAGTCCTAAACTCACTACTCAGAATTCTTTAAGGCTCCCTTCATAGATCAGTGGAATTCAACTTGACCTCCCCTTCCTCTGATCTCTGGGGTACATAACGTCTGAGTCACACAGCTTAGCATTTGAATACATGTTGATTGAACAATTACCTCTTTGTTTCCTTTTCTTTGGATGCACCTCCTAAATGAGACTGTAAATCTTCCTTAAGCAATTAAGAATAATATCCCCTTGATTTCCAACCTCAGGATGCACAGCACCAAGTACATAGAAAATACTTAATAAGTATGTAATGTGTTGAAGAAAATTTTGCATCTGGTTTAAAAATACCCTGCAACATCTAGTTAACTTTTCTTACTGTTAAAAAGACACTAGCAACTAAACACAAAATGTGAAGAATTACTTGGAAATGTGACATATTTTTCATGATTATCCATAATCACAATTGATAAAGGATCCCCAAGTGTTCATGTGCAAAGGAGCCACTATGTATAAGGCACCCTTTCATTCAAAGGAGTTGAACTTTGCTTCTGACCAGCATAAGACTGTCATAGACAGTAAAATAATGATACACACACAGATAATGTAAATTGAGCAGACAATACTTTCTCTTTATTTATAAAAATGTAAGAGAAATGGAGCTGATTTGTTTAGACAAATGTCTTCCCATTTCATTTTGCTATTAGGCCCTTTTTGAACTGTTCTTAAAATTACTTAAGGAAGTTCAGATGGAAAGTTTATTTCTGCCTGAAGGTCGTTTATAGAATACAGAACATACTGACTTGTGTTAAAAATCACCAAGTCTTTTTGGACAATTTGCTGTGAAGATAAAATTGGCACTTTCAGTGTTTTATTATTTGATGTGTTTTGTTAATTTGTCAGGTTGACACACTGCATTAAGGTTGAGAACACTTTCTTTGGGAGAACATTTCATCAAATTACTAAATGACTCTATTCAGATAATACTTTGTCAAGAGTTATCTCATACAAATACTAAATATTCGCTTTGTGATTTAATTAGCCATCCTCATACTAAATGATTAAAAACAAAATAATTATTAAATAAAAATATGCAGCTAATAAGAATTTTCTTCAAAAGCCAACATATCTACAAATGAATCAAAGGAGAAGAAAACAACCAAATTATAATCAGGTGTCTGGATTGTCTTGCTCAGTCATTCAATGTTGTCCTTAACACATTCCAGCACTATTTCTAACATTTCCACCACTTGGTGTTGAAAAGTATTTTCTTTTTTTATTTCTAGCTTCACTGAAATATACTTGAAAAATATAATTGTGCAATGTAATGATTTAACATACATATACATTGTGAAATAATTGCCAAAAAGTTATCTCAGTATGATTTCATTCCAACCAAGTTTAGCAATGTTTTCAACCTCTCTAGTATGTAGAACTCCACATATCTACTTCTTTTTAATTTTTTTTCAATTCAGGAAATGTAAAAATCTGTAAGAAAAATGGTAAGAGCAAGGCCTCCATGAGGTATAGCAACAACAGTCTGGTAGAAAGAACACCAGTCTCAGAATTGAAGCTGTGATTCAAAGTTAATGCCAGCTGTTTAGTGTTTGTGTACTCATTTAAACTTCCTGAACCTCAGTTTCCCATCAAAAGATATTAACTTCTCAGAGTTCCCAGATTCATAACAGATTTTCAGTTCTTGTTTAATTAGTGAATGGTTGAATGATCTCTGTCTCATATTCTGTTTGGTCTCCCCTTTTTCCTTTTCCTAGTTCATGCTTCTTCCTATACTACTTCCTACTTCCTTTATTCTACTTCCTATTTCCTTTATACTACTTCCTACTTCCTTTATACTACTTCCTACTTCCTTTCTTTTCTATTCCCAACTACACAAGAAGTTTCTTTCCAAGTGATGTTTCACATAAAATCATTCATTTGCTCCATACAATCCAGCCTCATGTCTCCTTTGTCCAAACCAGCCCTTGTGTTTGGCAAAGTTTTCCATTCTCAAAGCCAATTTTTTTCCCTTTCATTTAAAACCTGACAAAAGTCGCCCCCTTTGCCCATTACATGCACTCAGTAAATAATAAATGATAAAAGTGGTGATGATAAATTCACCTGCAAAAAGCATATAATCTGAGCAATAAAATTTGGCAAAGAAAAGATAGTGAGTAACTGCAACCCACTTAGTAGCAGCTGTGACTTCTCTAACCAGCCATTTAACGCATTAGAGCTGCCATAATTACTGCTTGGGTAAATACTACATTGCCATAGAAACACTGTCTCCAAATTATGTATTTATGGATTTTATTGGTGGATATGTTGACTATAAATTAGTTTTTCAAATGTTGTGAGCTTTGATGATGGAAGGTGATAGGAATCCTATTCATCTCCACGCTGCCCAGGCTGAAGTGTTTCAAGGTGGAACAAGAAATTCTCCCACCTTCTCTATTTCAAGATGAGCAGAGTTGGCATTCCCCTGGATGCACACATTTAAAAGTAAAGGAACTGGCTAAAAAAAGATCACACTGAACTATAGTAATAGTCAAAATATAACAAATTAGGATGAGCCTGGCTGCATCTATAACGTGGGAAGGATAATAATATTGCTCTCAGAAAACTTTTATTTGCTCAAATAAGACATAGCAAATAAAAAACTGTAAACGATACAGTGTTATGTAAATATCAGTTCTAGTTTTTATTCACCATCAGCACAGACTGTCCTCACTTATTGGGAGGAATTCAGCTTTGAGAGTTCCCTTGGACCCTCTTTAAGGACTATGAAATATTCTTCCTTTCCTGTATATTTATGGACAATCACAGTCAACATCCTCAAGATTTAACCTCAGTTCCACACCTTGTGAGGAAATACTGCCAGCTAGCAGATGAGATTTTCTCTGAGTACCCTGAGGACTTTTTCTATCTCTAACCTATCAGGAAAAAATATCCAGTGAAAATCTTTGGAACTCACATTCTGTTTCTATTGGTGAAAATGAAAATGACCATGAGAAACTACTGAATTCAAGAAAACTGATATAAATTCACACCTTTGACCAGCACAGAGGGGAAAAAAGAAAAAGTCTAGGTTTAAATTGAACTCTTTCTCCTTAAAAATGATAGAAATAAGTAGGAATCCTCTTTCAATCAACAAGGAGGCAAACCTCTTTGAATGACAAGACCAAGTGACTAAGTTCTGATTCAAATAATAACAAATTCATGTTTGCCTCCCCTTTATAGCTGCAAAGTATTTCCTCATACTTGGCCACAGTTGATCTTCACTACCACACTATGGAATAAACAGAAGAGAAATGATGAGATAAGATCTTTATAATATTTCCTGGTATAGTATCACTTACCTGTACATGGGTTTATTTGTCTGCATGTCTTCCCCTGTTAATGCTAATCACAAGGCTTATTGCCTCAAGGAAGAGAAGTGAATGAACCACCTAGAGGTGAGAGGTTCACAGGCTGAAAAATGAGGCTGTAACTCAGGGGGAAGGTTGTCTCAGGCCGATTGTGCAAGGAAGAGAAGAGGTTTGCAAGCCACAAAGGACAGGGTATAACCAGGACTTGGAAAGTAGGTCATCAACCTCCTTGGACCTGATCCTTGGAATGAAAACAAAGGAAAAGAAAAGAAGCCCAGATAGTACAAAGAAGCAACAAAAGTAAAGGGGACCTTTTCTTACTTCCTGTTCAGAAACTGCTTAGCAGGGTGCCCTCAAGCCAGCATGCAAGCATGACAGAATAAAACAGCAGCGTGGCATGTTTCAGCAGAGAGAGCTCAGGAGACGGTCCCTCTGTCCTTCTTAGCTCTTACATGACAGACACACACGCTAGGAACTGTGGTCAGGTAGCTAACTGAGGTGAGGGCTGAGAGAGTCCACGGCAGAGACTGTGAGGCACACAGCTTAGGCAGGCACTAGATAGGGTCAGTTCAGTTCAAGTTTACTACAGACGCAGAGATTTGCGCACCAAAGAGCCAGGGTGAGGCCAACTCAGCTGGTCCCACTATGCCAAATGCACAGACCTCCAAGTACACCAGCACAGGCAGAGGCAGCGAGGAAAAGGGTGATGTTCAGAGACTTCCAATTGTCTTAGCAGGAGGGAAGTGGGTGCCCAGCAAAAAGGATGGCATGAGATTGGTCACTCCTCACCGATGCTGTTGCAGCTGTGGAAATAAACAAAGGCTAACTAAATGGGAAAATCAATCGCTATTTGTTCAGAGCTTGCTCTAGCAAGGGAGTCAGCCATCCAGTCACATGCATTTTGACAAGGTCTCAAAACCTGGTATAATATCACCCTGCTAATTTAATACCTCATATATTTAACTGGTATATTTACCACCAGGTATATTTAACAACTGGTATATTTAACACCATGTATGTTTGAAACCAGAGAAGGCAATGGCACCCTACTCCAGTACTCTTGCCTGGAAAATCCCATGGATGGAGGAGCCTGATGGGCTGCAGTCCATGGGGTCGCTGAGGGTAGGACACAACTCAGTGACTTCACTTTCACTTTTCACTTTCATGCATTGGAGAAGGAAATGGCAACTCACTCCAGTGTTCTTGCCTGGAGAATCCCAGGGACTGGGGAGCCTGGTGGGCTGCCATCTGTGGGGTCACACAGAGTCAGACATGAGTGAAGTGACTTAGCAGCAGCAGCAGCATGTTTGAAACCTGGTATATTTAACTGTTTATTTAACATCTGGTATATTTTCACCCTGCTTATTTAACTTCTATGCAGAGTACATCATGTGAAATGCTGGGCTGAATGAAGCACAAGCTGGAATCAAGATTGCTGGGAGAAATATCAGTAACCTCAGATACACAGATGACACCAGCCTTATGGCAGAAAGTGAAGAACTAAAGAGCCTCTTGATGAAAGTGAAAGAGGAAAGTGAAAAAGTTGGCTTAAAACTCATCATTCCGAAAGCTAAGATCATGGCGTCTGTTCCCATCACTTCATGGCTAACAGACGTGGAAACAATGGAAACACAGGGAGAGTTTTTGGGGGGGCGGGGCTCCAAAATCACTGCAGATGGTGTCTGTAGCCATGAAATTAAAAGATGCTTGCTCCTTGGAAGAAAAGCTATGACCACCTTAGACACCATACTAAAAAGCAGACATCACTTTGCCAACAAAGGTCTATCTAGTCAAAGCTATGGTTTTTCCAGTAGTCATGTATGGATGTGAGAGTTGGACCATAAAGAAAGCTGAGCGCTGAAGAATTGATGCTTTTAAACTGTGATGTTGGAGAAGACTCTTGAGAGTCTCTTGGACTCCAAGGAGATCAAACCAGTCCATCCTAAAGGAAATCAGTTCTGAATATTCATTGGAAGGACTGATGCTGAAGCTGAAATTCCAATCCTTTGGCCACCTGATGTGAAGAACTGACTCATTAGAAAAGACCCTGATGCTGAGAAAGAATGAAGGCTCCAGGATAAGGGGACAACAGAAGATGAGATGGTTGGATGGCATCACCGACTCGAAGGACATGAGTTTGAGCAAACTCCAAGAGTTGCTGATGGACAGGGAAACCTGGTATGCTACAGTCCCTAGGGTCCAAAGAGCTGAACACAACTGAGTGACTGAACTGAACTGAACAACACCTGGTAAAGAAGTAGGAAAGCTTCATAGTGGAAGAAAAGGAAGGCTTTGCGTGTGCCCTGATCGGACAGAGGCTATTGGCTTGGGTGTGCTGTAACGAGGCTAACTGCAGTGGGGCATCCTTTGTGGTTGGTTAGGTGCACACTTGGATTTCTTTAGTTGATCCTAAATTTGAATCAGGGACAAAAATTAAGGAAGATGTCAGTTATTCATCAAGTCCTGGCCATTTGAGTGGATTGTTAGAAAATATTGTTTAGCTTCTTGGGCTGTCACTAGGAATGACACCTAAGCTTCCTTCAGGTCTGCCTTAACAGCAGGCTGTCCTCTTGAGCAGTTTACTGCAGATAAACTGCGGCAGTAAAGTTGGTCTCTTGGGCAGGCTACTGCAGCTTTTGAGACAGAGTTCTATTTTTAGTCCATGTTCTTGCCATTGACTGTTTCTATAGTCAGTCTCTCAGAGCACACAAACACTCCCTGTTGCCTAAGTGATACCTTGTAAAGAAGAAAGGGGAGGGAAAACTCAAAAAAAGAGGAATAGCTCTTCTGGAAGATTCAAATTTTGGATAGAACCAATATCCAAAAGAGACTTTTTAGTTGAAAAGAAATTATTTTAGCCTAGAAGAGATCAATTTATCATTAATGAGAAAGTTTAGGATTTGGGGGTGGTATTTTGTTGTTATTTGTTTGTTTGTTTTTGCTAGCAACAGTATGGGGGCATCCAGAGCAAGATAAAATTAGATTTGGAAAACATAGAACTTTTTTTGTACTCCCAACATGCGATGTGCAAATTTTGTGACTGGTATTTTTACACTCAGTTTACAAATGAGGAGCCTAACACTGAGAACAATTCAAAATAATAACAAACATCAAAACCACATATTTCAAGACATCACTTTCTTGGAAATAGTAAGTTCTGTCTGCCCGGGATACTTCGATGAAATAAGTAGTAGCAGCTCTGCTTACTGAGGGCCAAGTCCTGATACAGGAAAACACAAACCCAACAGACCACAGCTTGCAAATATGGAGAAAATACTTAATCATCCCTCAAGAGACTATAATTTATAGATTTTCCAGGATTGTGACATTTCAGATACTGTAGTTCATTGTTCTTCCAAGAATGTACACATGGGAAATCAAGGGTTCCCATTTTTGATGCAGATGACACAGTCATCAACTTCTTAACGTCGGAGTAAATTCACTGGGATTAAATGGTGTAAACTGGGCTAGAGAGCTGCTCGGGAAGGTCATAAAGGCCATAGTTAGAATGTGGGGCCATGTCGTCTAAGCACGCTGAGTGAGACCCACAGAGCCTGAGACCCTGCTTCCCACAGCAGCACCGCCACAAGCCTCCCTCGGCGGCCAGGGAGGCAGACGTTACATAAGTAAAAAGAATAATAAACTGCTTCAGGCTCACTGTGATTAGTTAGAAAATAAAATGAGATTTCATGAAGCACCTTTGTATTCCAGAACTCCAAATCACTTCTTATTACAAACATAAGGTAATACAAGTTGAATATCAAGTAATTAATGTTCATTTTGAACACATCTCTGGAATTCTAATTCTTTCAAGCCTCTCTTAAAAAGTCCTCCACTGTGACAGCCACATTTTCAAATGTTCCACTGCCGCCTAAAAAGCCTGTGTTTCATAAATTCCATATTGATATTACAATAGAGTAGCAGGATAATTTTAAGATTTTTTTTCCCATTTGATAATTGCCCTATTGCTTTTGAAAATAATGATTCGCAATTATTCCAGTGTGAGATGCATTCATTTCATTACATTATCTAAATTTGTGTAGATATTACAAGGCTTTATGTAGCCTCTGGTAAAAGACACAAAATGTTCCTATTTCTCTCAATTATGCTTTTTTTTAACATTAATTTTCACATACAATTTTCAGTCATTTTCTTATGCACTACAAAACAAACATCAATGTGTGGCTACTAAGCATGACATTTCTCTATTTATAATCATTGATTTTCTTCTTATTCTATCAAGGGTAGAGGTAGATAATCATAATAAATAATATTTGACAGCTAAATTATCTACTGTATGCCACTCCCTGTGCTTATTATCTTCATTGTGCAGGATGTCAGGCTCAGAAAAGATAAGTAAGTTGCTTGTGGTAACACCCTAGTAAGTGGTAGGCACGTCAGGTTTTGTCTTAACTACTGCATCTTACTGCCATTCCAGTAAGATGGGGCCTGGTTTCTTTATTTTCACAGCAAGTCAGTGCCTCCCTTCCTCCCCTGTTTATCTTTCTCTCAGCATAGACAATGAACCTGGAGCGGTTTCAAGTCCTGAATCCTCTATAGGCTCTAGCTGTGCAGTGGTGGGTGCATTAGTCACAGTCATTAGCTTAGTTTTGGCGACATAAGACTCCCCTGAATCTCAGGGTCTGTGTGCAGTAACGGCTTGTTTCTTGCTGTCATCGCAGAAGAGTGCAGTAGAGCAGCTCCCCTCCAACCAAGGACTAGGGGTCCAGGCTGCTCCCATCTCACGGCTGTAAGGATGTCCCCTCATCCTCCTCCTGGCAGACGAAGGGGAAGAGAGCATGCAAATGGAAGGCCCTCTGGATGTGTAACTATTGTCCAGGACTAATCACTTTTCATCAGACAACATGTCCAAGGTAACTGCAATGGAGGCTCGGAAAATATACACGAGCACTTGGACATAATATAAGGGTTTCTGCCGCACAGGCTAGTTTGTTTGTTTAACTCTGTCTAGGTCTGTTTTCTACTCCTACAAAGTAAATGAAGGACTTAGCATTATGGTTGGCACACGTTAGCAATATACATACACTCAATGTTTTTAAATTTAATGCTATGTTATATAAATATTTGTACACAGTCCCTCAATGGAGACATAAAGCTACCTTCCTTAGATCTATGGAAGAGAAAATCAAAAGAAACTGCTTTTGCCAAACCAAATCTAAGTAGATACCCAAAGAACTCATATTTTAGAGCTCTTCATGAGAAATGTTCCTTATAACGTTATACAACAGAGAAAAAAATCAAAATCTTAGCAGGAAAACAAGCCCTGTGGAGGAGGAAGAAGATGTGCTGGTGGAGTCTGTGTGGAGGTGAGGGGAAATGTGGTCGGGAGTGGGGGAGGGTGGCAGCGTGAGAGAATTTATGAGAGAGAGAAGAAAATTTGTTTTTGTTGTTAACAACATTTCTCTCCTCAAGATTAGAAGACTGGGGGATAATAAATAAGTAGAGGAAAATCCACCAGTAACTGTGGTGTCGCTCTGAAAATACTAATTAGAATGTGGGGTTTTTTTTAATTGCTTGATTTTTTTTTTTAACTTCAAGAATCAATTGTTTGTTTAATAAACTGAGGAGCATCTTGTCCCAGCTTCACACATTTGACCTGTATCTTTCAACTTCCTGTTTAATGTGTTTCAGTATTTCAGAGTAGTTTCATTAATATTTTGCGGTTTTCATACCTTAACCTCCTCTTCCTTCTCCATATTTCCTAATTCCTCAAACATATTCTTTTGCTGCTTGTGTTTGCATCTTTCTAAATGTTAAATGACCATCTAATGACGTGGATTCTACTTCATTTGTTTTTTTTGTCCCTACTTTGATAGAGATATAGGAATAGTTTTCTATTAATCAAAAGTGTAAAGTACATTTCCAAAGTGTCTACTTTAAAAACATAGCAGTAGTATGAAGTCGAAGATAACTTTTTCAAATTTCAGTAGCCTCCTTCTCACCTAATATTACAGCTTTTGCTTGCTTTCTGATTGCTGTGCTTTTAAGAAGAATAACTTTATTAGTTTTATATAATATATACTCGTTATTTAGGAATTACAGTGTGCTAAAAATGTAAAGAAAGTTCAGTTCAGTTCAGTCGCTCAGTTGTGTCTGACTCTTCGCGACCCCATGAATCACAGCACACCAGGCCTCCCTGTCCATCACCAACTCCCGGAGTTGACTCAAACTCATGTCCATCAAGTCAGTGATGCCATCCAGCCATCTCATCTTCTGTTGTGCCCTTCTCCTCCTGCCCCCAACCCTCCCAGCATCAGAGTTTTTTCCAATGAGTCAGCTCTTTGCCAAAGTATTGGAGTTTTAGCTTTAGCATCAGTCTTTCCAAAGAATATCCAGGACTGCTCTCCTTTAGAATGGACTGGTTGGATCTCCTTGCAGTCCAAGGGACTCTCAGGAGTCTTCTCCAACACCACAGTTCAAAAGCATCAATTCTTCCGCATTCAGCTTTCTTCATAGTCCAACTCTCACATTCATACCTGACCACTGGAAAAACCATAGCCTTGACTAGGGACGGACCTCTGTTGGCAAAGTAATATCTCTGCTTTTTAATATGCTATCTAGGTTGGTCATAACTTTTCTTCCAAGGAGTAAGCGTCTTTTAATTTCATGGCTGCAGTCACCATCTGCAGTGATTTTGGAGCCAAAAAAAAAAATAAATAAATAAAGTCTGACACTGTTTCCACTGTTTCCCCATCTATTTCCCATGAAGTGGTGGGACCAGATGCCATGATCTTCATTTTCTGAATGTTGAGCTTTAAGCCAACTTTTTCACTCTCCTCTTTCACTTTCATCAAGAGGCTTTTTAGTTCCTCTTCACTTTCTGCCATAACGGTGGTGTCATCTGCATATCTGAGGTTA
>SJYC01024560.1:0-21309 GCA_006408675.1 Madoqua kirkii | reverse complement strand
TTTCTCTCCTCTATTTTCTTATCTACAACATTCTTTCCTTCTGTCTCTCTAAATCAATCACTAACGCCATTTTTCCTTCAGGTTCCCCTAGATCCTGCGGGGACTGGACCCCGGCAAGCTAACAGAGGAGAAAATAAAATAATTTAAAAATACTTGCTAAATCCAAAAGCAAGCAAGAAAGGGATAATGAATGACACAAAACAGATGAGAAAATAGAAAGCAAATATCAATATTATAGCTATAAACTCAATTACATCCAAAATTAGATCAAATGATAATGGCACTGAAAATCATACAAGAAGAACCTGAGCATCATCTAGAGTCAGATAGTGAAGCAGTGCTCAAAAAACAAAAGGATCGAGCATGGGACAATTACAATGGCCAAAAGGGAAACAATTTGAACCAAAAAAATAAAATACCATATATTATTTGCCATAAAGCAATAATACTTTCTGGCCATATTCCCTTGCCTGATAAGGAGACCCAAGTTTTCCACTTTAAAGAGCCTGAGCTATTAAGTCTCTTGTCTCAGCTGAATTGTAGTTTTTCCATTGCCTTTGTTGGGAAAAAATAGTTTTATTGAGATATAATTCACATAACATAAAATTCACCCATTTATCATGTTCAACTCAATGGTTTTTAGTATATTAATACAACTGTACACTACACAATTTTATAACATACTCATCACCCTGAAAAGAAACCTCATACCTCCTAGTAGTCACTCCCACTTATGCAAAGTCACCCAGTCCTAGGCAAACACTAATATACTCCCTGTAAGTCTATAGATTTGCCTATTCTGGACATTTCACACAAATGAAGTCATATAATAGGTGGAATTTTTGTGTGTCTGTTTTTTTTTAACTTAACATGATATTTTCAAGTTTTATGTTGTAACATGCATTAGTACCCCATTCCTTTTTATGATTAAATACTATTTCATTCCGTATGAAATATATCACAATATACCACAAACCAAAAGTCTCTGTATTTTATCTGTTCACCAGCTGATGGACATGCAGTTTGTTCTTCCTTTTGGCTACTATGAATAATACTACTGTGAACAATCATGAACAAGTGTTTGTGTGGACTCACTGGGAGGACTGGAGCCAGACCAGAGGATCTTTGGAATTACAGATGAGTGCTTTGCATGTAGGCAACATGATTTCCCTTTCATTGTCAGGATCAATCACTCCAGCCTCTAAAGTCATCATGTTTTGCCTATTTATTCAATGTCATTAAGAGCCCAAAGTAGCCAGGTAGCAGTTTCAGTTTCTAGGTCAGAGAGAAAAACAAGGCTGATTGACATCAACAAAACAAGTCATCTTGTCCACTTACGTATTAAGAGCTTTCTCTTCTGAGTTGCCCTTTGCTGAGCATTCGTGTGAGACAAAAGTATCTTCACACTTAGTACCTAATAGGAGATATAAGTCCACATCTCTCTTCCCGAAACCCCTTTCTCAAAACTGTTTTTAATTCTTCTAAGTCTCCAACCACCAAGCCAAACCATTGGTCACAACCATGAAAATATGTATATCTGTACTTTGGCGATCTTTCCTTTAAGAAAAACTTAACAATCAAATACACAGCTCATAGTTAAAACAATGGGAGCATTCTTCACCACTGTCCTTCAAGGCCATCTGAATGGGGCTCTAGAGCTACAGCCATCCATTTTCAGTTGATGTCAACAAATAATGCAGAACCATTTGTAATTCAGATCTGAAGATTTTCAGCTGTTTCCTATGACAACTGAGTATGACTCTTTTCCCTTCCTCAATGCATGATGACCCTATCCTGGCAATTGGTCACAAGTCCCTTTAGTGACAGCTAAGAAGAAGCATCCATTTTTGGCTTTGTAGTAGGGTTCCTTCTCAAGAGGATGACACCTTCCCTTCATTTAAGACTCTATATTTGTCAGTTGGCTTAAGTGTTGGAATTGATTAAAGAACCACAACTCTCTGGGGTGATTCAAGTCAGGCTTCTTATAACACACTTGGAGCTTCTTAGCTTCTGACATATATCGAACAAGACTTTGTAAGCTGTCAGTTGTGCACTGAATGTGGTATCCTGCAAAAATATATATTGAAGACCTAACCTCTGATATATATGAATGTGACTTGTTTTTTTTTGGAAATAAGGCTGTTGCAGTTTAATTAATATTTAGTTAAGATGAAGTCATTCTGGAGTAGCACAGGTCCTTAATCTAATGTAAATGATATTCTTTTAAAATGAAAGTAGAGGGACTTCCCTGATGTGGTTCAGACTCTGAGTTTCCACTGTAGAGGGCAGAGGTTCGATCCCTAGGTGGGGAACCAAGAACCTCCCTGCCACACAGTGTGGCCAAAAAGAAAGGAAGGAGGAGACACAGAAACAGAGGGAAAATGATGGAGGCAGAGATTAGAATGATGCATCAACATGCCAAGAAATGGCCAGATTGATTGCTGACAGCACCCGAAGCCAAGAAAGAGGTGTGCAACAGATTCTCCCCTTAAGAGAGAACATGGAGCTGTCTAGATCTGTTCCTAGATTCTAGACCTAGGAACTGTGAGAGAATGAGTTTCTGTTTTTTAAAGCCACCTAGATTGTGGTACTTACAGCAGCCTTAAGAAACTAAACACACTGCTCAAGTATCCCAGTCTAGGAACAACATAAACAGTTAATGCTGATGATCTCTGTGGGTTAAGACTGCTGTGATGACGTTTTTGTTCTGCCATCCATTACATTAACCTGTCCATCTTACTTTTCATTCTTAAGTACTGTCACCTGCCAGCCAAGATTCCATTATTTCTATTGAATTCAGGAATGAAAAGATTTTAATTTTTTTTGTACAGTGGAAATCATGGGCAATGTTAACAGATATGTGCTAGACTGAAAGATACCAAAAAAACAAGATACAATTATTAACCATACAAACAACTTCCAAAATCAACAAGACAAAGGTAGATAATCAAATAGAAACATGCAAAAGGATATGAGTAAGCTGAGGAAAATCTCAATGGCTAAAAATATAGAAATGTTTATCCTCACTAATCATTGGGTAAATGTAAACTAAAATAATAAGAGATCTCTTTAAACCAATGAAATTAGAATAAAAATGGTTGTTACACAGTGCTAAACATTTGTAAGGGTATGGGACAATAGGATTCTGATAGATTGCTGATAGAAGTATAAACAGTTTTAACCTCAGAAAAAATTCACATATATTTATATATTCAGATATATTTTAGCTCATATTTCAGTATCAGCAACTCAGAGACGCTATCCCACAAGCCTATGAGGGATCTTACCTAAAGATTATCAACATAGCATTACTTACAGAAGTAGGCAGTTGAAGGCAACCTAGATATCCCTCATTAGGAAAAACACAAATAATTTTTTAATAAAATAAAATTGTGGATGTATGCTATGCAATACAACACAGCAAGTCTTGCTGGATTTTCTTGCTAAAATAGCTCTTTGCCTGACATTTTCACTCTGTATCTCTATTACTACCTGAGTCCTGATTTTACACTGTCTAAGATGACTGCAACAGCCTAAAAATGATATCCATATACTATTTTTGGAACTTCCTTCCTTCTTTCAATATGGTAGGAAAATGGCCTTAAAATGTGTCAGCGTTCCCCAGTAAGAGCACAGTCTGACATCTCATTGATTCAAGTTTTGTGTTATGTTCTCAAACAAGACTTTACAGTTTTCTTCACTTATTCCATCACGTATTTACTTAATAAAGACTATCTGCTCACCTATCAAGTACTTTGTCACTGTTTTCTAGGCACTGAAATACAAAAGTGAGTAAGACAGTAAGTCTTCCACCCTCAAGGGAAGTGCATTTCAGTAAGAGTTCTAGTTAAAAAGAATCCAATAAACAAATAACAAATGCAATGTTAGGAAGTCACATGCACTTTGAAGAAATAATGTATGGAGCTAGAGAACTTGGGGACGAGGCAAGGCAACTGCTACTTGAAAAGGTCTATACTTTCCTACTTACTTTTTAAACGTTTATTTTTAATTGGAGGATAATTGTGTGTGTGTGTGTGTGTGTGTGTGTGTGTGTGTGAAGTCGCTCAGTCATGTCCGACTCTGCGACCTTGTGGACTGTAGCCTACCAGGCTCCTCTGTCCATGGGATTCTCTAGGCAAAAATACTGGAGTCGGTTACCATTTCCTTCTCCAGGGGATCTTCCCGACCCAGGGATCGAACCCAGGTCTCCCGCATCAGAGGCAGACGCTTTGTGTTGCTTTCTGCCATGCAACAAGGTGAATCAGCCATAAGGATATATGTGCCCTCTCTCTCTTGAACCTCCACTTCAACAAAAATAAACACTAAGACAATAAAAAATATGATAGGAAAAATCTCAATGGCTAAAAATGTAGACGTGTTTATCCTCACTAATTATTAGCTAAAGGTAAACTAAAATAATAAGAGATCCCATTACACTGATGAAATTAGAATAAAAAAGATTCTTACACAGTACTAATCATTGGTAAAAGTATGGGACAATGGAAATTTTGATAGATTGTTGATAGAAACTGATAAATAGTTTTAGCCATTCATGACAGCAGAAATACAAAACCCTATACAATGGTGGAATACAATCTTCAAGAAACTAGAAGGAAAATATAAAGTGAGGGAAAATAGAAGATAAAAATCAAAAAAAGAAAGGGTCGGCACAGTCAGATCAACGTAAAAATAAAAATCTCAGAAGAGAGAACAGACAGAAAACACAAGAGGCCAAGTAATAGGAAATACTCAAAATGCAGGATTGTGATTTTCTGATTCAATGAATTTACCAAGTGCTCAACACAAAGGCTGGCAAATGTCTTACACTAACTCACATTAGTTTTAAATTTCAGATCATTGGAGACAAATAGAAATTTGTAGATGCATCCAGAGTAGGTAGAAGTAGAACTAGTTTACATGGTTTGTGAAATTCTCCAAGTCAGGCTTCAACAGTACATGAACTGAGAACTTGCAGACATTCAAACTGGATTTAGAAAAAGCAGGGGAACCAGAGGTCAAATTGCCAACATCCACTGGATCATAGAAAAAGCAAGAGAGTTCCAGAAAAACAACTACTTCTGCTTTATTGACTATGCCAAAGCCCTTGACTGTGAATCACAAGAAACTGGAAAATTCTTCAAAAGATGGGAATACCAGACTACCTTACCTGCATCCCAAGAAATCTCTATACAGTTCAAGAAGCAACAATTAAAACTGAACATGGAACAATAGACAGATTTCAAATTGGGAAAGGAGTACATCAAGGCTGTATATTGTCACTCTGCTTATTTAGCTTATGCAGAGTACATCATGCAAAATGCCAGGCTGGATGAAGCACAAGTTGGAATCAAGATGGCTGGGAGAAATATTAATAACCCCAGATACGTAGATGACACCACACTTACAGCATTTTGAAAGCTAAGATGAACCAAAGAGCCTCCTGATTAAAGTGAAAGAGGAGAGTGAGAAGTTGGCTTAAAACTCAACTTTTGAAAAACTAAGATCATACCATCTGGCCCTATCACTTCATGGCAAATAGATGGGGAAACAATGGAAAGAGTGAGAGATTTATTTTTTTTGGGGGGGGGACTCCAAAATCACTGCAGATGGTGACTGTAGCCATGAAATTAAAAGATGCTTACTCCTTAGAAGAAAAGCTATGACCAACCTAGACAGCATATTAAAAAGCAGAGATATTACTTTGCTGACAAAGATCTGCCTAGTTAAAGCTATGGTTTTTTCAGTACTCATGTATGGATGTGTGAGTTGGACTATAAAGAAAGCCAAAGAATTGATGCTTTTGAACTGTGGTGTTGGAGAAGACTCTTGAGAGTCCCATGGACTGCAAGATCTAACCAGTCAATCTTAAAGGAAATCAGTCCTGAATATTCATGGGAAGGACTGATGCCAAAGCTGACACTCCAATATTTTGGCTACCTGATGTGAAGAACTGACTCACTGGAAAAGACCCTGATGCTGGGAAAGATTAAAGGCCAGAGGAAAAGGGGGCAACAAAAGATGAGATGGTTGGATGGCATCACCGGCTTGATGGACATGAGTTTGAGCAAGCTCTGGGTGTTGGTGATGGACAGGGAGGCCTGGCATGCTTCAGTCCATGGGGTAGCAAAAAGTCAAACACAACTGAGTGACTGAACTGAACTAAAATATGTAGAATTTTTTTTTTTTACTTCCCAGAGAATTTGGGAACAATTAAGCAATAAGCACATACAAAGCAAAAGAAAGAATTGTAACTACTACAAAGAAATTTTTAATTACTGGAAATAAATTAACCTGATGTGAAGAACTGACTCACTGGAAAAGACCCTGATGCTGGGAAAGATTAAAGGCCAGAGGAAAAGGGGGCAACAAAAGATGAGATGGTTGGATGGCATCACCGGCTTGATGGACATGAGTTTGAGCAAGCTCTGGGTGTTGGTGATGGACAGGGAGGCCTGGCATGCTTCAGTCCATGGGGTAGCAAAAAGTCAAACACAACTGAGTGACTGAACTGAACTAAAATATGTAGAATTTTTTTTTTTTACTTCCCAGAGAATTTGGGAACAATTAAGCAATAAGCACATACAAAGCAAAAGAAAGAATTGTAACTACTACAAAGAAATTTTTAATTACTGGAAATAAATTTTATTATAATATATTCTGTGACTTGGCTATAAGGATTATCTGTAGTCCTAAAAATATAAAAACTAAATACATAGTATAAATGTATTATGACTCTGGAGAGGCTAAGTTAAAGAAAGTGTATAGGTGTGTGTCAGTGGAAAAAGAAAATTAAGTCCTATTAGGGGGTCAATGCATGATATTTAAAACTAAAATAAAAAATGAAGTAAACATTGTAAAATTAAATCAAAGAGGAGCAGGTTAAAACCAAACATCACTTTACATCACTTTTTTCTTCATTTTTCATCTCACTTCTACTTACCTCTTCCCCACTAACAATGAATCTGTTTTGACGATAAAAGGCAAAAACTAACTGTTGATGTAATCCTGATTTTTTATCTAGTTTTCATGTTCTTTGGGTTTTGAGAATAAGGATGCTCTTCATTTAGGTTTTTTTCAATTCCTCTCTGTTTATCATTACTTTGATAATGACATCTCTCTGAACAGGAAATGAAAACTTTCGCCAATCATTTTTATTTTTTTTAATACCACTACATGCACATTTGCCAGCTTCATGACAAACATAAACTGTTTATCATACTTTATCTGTAAAATGGACATTATGATCCCTCTCTTGCCACATTGGTGAAAGCAGTCTTGACAACGAGGATTCTAGAGCAACGCCAGGCATATAGAGATTCACAGACATTGATGGCTGTTGCTAGTAGTAGTAGTACTATTACTAGCTCTTGTTTTCCTTGCTCTGTTTCCAAAACTCATTCATAACACTGTGTGTATAAAATTTAATTGATGGACACAATATGCCTTGGACATCATAAATACTCAGCAAATATTGGTTGAATAAATAAATCAATAGATACGGGAATGAATGCTAGGTGCTAGAGGCTTTTTTTCTATAAAATTGACTGGTCTATTTACAGTGAAGTGATTTTCCTGGTCAGATTTATCCCCAAAGAATTCTATTTTTATTTTAATTGAAGAGTAGTTATAAAAGCTAATTGACTCTTTCCATTCTCAGGACATTATTCCTACCTCACATCAACCGCACACCCCAAGGGGCAATCAATATTTAGAGGTTTCCCCCCTATACCAGTGGTTTAAAAGAAATAAAGCCCAAGATTAATGTATATAGCTTGTCAGGTACGTACTTAGAGGTTTTTTTTTTGTTTTTTTTTTTAATGAATCCAACTCAGACAGGTTGGTATTAATGCTATTCAACTCAACAGAAACTCAATTGAAAAATGAGAATGATATAATAGAGTTCTATTGAAAAAATGACTATCCAAGGTTTCTATTTTTGAAAAGTAACCCAAGGTCCTTTGTTCCTTAAATTAAAGCAAAGATATAGGTACATTGTATAGAATATAAACACAAAATTTCTCTCGTTTCTTTAGAGCTATATTCAGTGTGGATATATTAGATACATATAATGATTATAATTGACTTGAAAGAAAACCTTTATTAATTCCAATTTGTTATTTTTTAAAATGTTATCAAAATTAAACTGCTTTTTTCCTCCACTAGGCAAAAAGAATTGGAGTGGGAAGAAATAGATTACCACTCATTTAAAATTAGATAATTCACCAGATATATTAATTACAAAAAAAAAATCACTCTGTAACTAAGTGCTATGTCAAATAGAATAAAAATAAGTAGGAGACAAAAATTTTAATTGATAAAAGGGGATTATTTTAGAATATTTTCTTACAAAAAGCACAGCTGGATGCAGTTGGGTTGCTGCTTATTTTGCACAGTATTTCCCCGATTCTGGTTCACTACAACAGCACTGGGTTTGACCTGAGTCCTACTACTTCCATACTAAATGTTTAAAGTAGCATCTGTAAATTTTTCTCAAAACTAGAAATGAAGCAGCCATGGCTCTATGAACATATTCGGCTCCCTGACCCTGTCAGAGAAGATTACAATAGCACTTTGAGCACCTTAGTGTGTTTCAGCTCATACATTTCAACAGCTTTTCTTTTAACTACATGATCAAGTCAAAATTTGAATAAGGCAATAGTCACACCTCGCTTTCATATGACCTTATTTTAGTCCACCCTCAAAACAAACCGTTTTTGAAAGGACCATCGCCCTCAGTCTCACCCACAAACATCACATCCCCTCTCTTTATCCACCAGACCCAGTGGTCAATTCTCAGCCAAGATGGTATTTCACCTCTGTGGTTGCCTAGTAATGATGACCAGTGCTGACCTCTCTCCCCTCTTAGGGGACTTCCAAACTATTCTGTATTGTCCACTGACTGATGACTTATTTTTTATGTATGCATATGAGATACATTAACTATACATGTATATACTTATATTGCCAAAGCAGAAAATTGAATTTTAGTTTCTCTTGTGTCCTGTGTATATTAAAACAAAAACAATAACAACTGAAACAACTGTTAATTTTCCAATTTAAATATCGTAATGCTTTTCCCTACCAAAAGCACCTTTGTTACAAGTTACTCCTAATTTGCAGCATGGGAGTGAAAAAAAGTTAGAAGTCAGGGAAGAAGATAGAAAGGTATGGTGAGTACCAGGGAACGGCAGTTTGGCTTGAGGGCTTTGAATGAATATTTATTCACTCATCAAACATTTATTCAATGTCTTCTATGTACCGGGCATTGTGGAAGGCTCCAAGGTAAAACATCTGTACCTGCCTGGAAGGAGTTTACATGCTCACATTCTAGAAATCAGTATTTATAAGCTAATGGAATAGCACTGTAATTTGGGTTTGAATAGAGGTGATGGGAACATAAAATGAGGGAAGTAAAATGAGTCTGACTGGCAGAGATGTCTTCAAGAAGGGCTTCTGGAGGTGACTGTTAAGCTGGGCCTCCAGGAGAGTAGCAGTTAGCTAGTCTCATAGGGGAAGGTCATTTAATACAAAATGAGGAGAATGCGCCCAAGAAAAAAGGTAAGAAAAAAACACAAGGTGTAATGGGAGAATCAAAGTAGCTCAGTACAGCTGGAGAATAGAGTACTTGCAGTAGACTAGGAGGGGGCAGGTAGGGGGAGAGTGGCACAGAGGCCAAATCACTGTATGCTGTGGCATTCAGATTTCATCCAAGAAGACAGGGAGGCTTTTAATGCAGGGCAATGATATGACCATATTCGCATCTTAGGAAGATCACTTAGACAGTTGTGCCAAGGCTAGATTGGAAGGGAGGGGTTGGAGGGCGGAGAGATGGATTAATAACCCAGAAGAGAAATGATAAGGGGCTGAACAGGCAAGAACAGCAGTGGAGACAGAGAGCAGGGAGCCAGTTAATGTAACGACTGAGGGTGTGAAGCGGATGGCACTCAGTACATTGCCGTGGAAGTGAGAGAGAGGAGCATAAACTGACTCCCAAAATCACGGCTGGAGAGACCGAACTGGTGAGAGTACAGCCCATCAAGAGAGAAACACAGGAGGCTGGGTGTGGGGGCTAAGTTATGGAGACATGTTAAATTTACACTGTCAAGGTTGGGGTAGTCCTAAGCAGTTTATTAGAATATACATGCCTTAAGGACAAAAGAGCAATTTGGGCTGGAGTCATCAGCACGTGTAGGGCAGTGAAGCCAAGGATGTGAAAGGGGTTTCTCAGGAAGGGTAGAAAGAGGGTTGAGAACAAACCCTGAACGATCTCATCATGTAAGATGATAATGAAGGTGGAGACTAGGAAATGAGTTAGCCAAGAGGGAAGAGGTTAGAGAAGGAAGGAGAGTCTATACCAAATTGTCAGATTCTGCAGAAAATCAGAAAAATCTAGGGACAAAAATACTCCTTCTTTGGTCTGGCAATGAGGTAGTCATTGGTGACTTGAGTGGAGCCACCTAAGAACAGTAGCAGAGACAGAAGCAGGGTGAGGAAGAACTGGAAACAGTGGGCTTGGACTGAAAGAACTTGGTTAAAAGAAGTTCAACCAAGAAGGCGTGTGTCACCCTATAGTAATCATGTGTCATCAGTGTGATCTTGCAGAAGCCAGCTTCTCAAGTGGCCCTTGATGATCCCCACCTCCTGGCCCCCACACTCCCTGTGTGATCTTCTTTCCTCTGATGTGCACTGAACCTAATGACTTGTTTCTAATGAACAGAATATGGTAAAGTGATGGGATATCAATTTTCAACTAGGTCATAAAAACTGACGACTACATCTTGCTTGTTCTCTCTCTCTTTCTTGCTCTGGGCAAGAAAGTCTTCTACCAGCTTGTAAATCACCCTATGGAGAAGCCTGTGTGATGAGCAGCTAAGATCCTAAGTCCAACAGGCCATGAGGACCTAAGGTCCACTCTGAGATGGGAACTTGGGAAATGTCTGTCCCTTGGCCTCAGATGAGACCATCTCACCATGTGTGACACCTAATTACAGCATTCTGAGTAACCTAAAACTACATCCAAATTCCTAACCCACATAAATTGTGAGATAATCCCCTTCTCGTCTTAAATTTGGAGACCATCTATTACACAGCAATGATGGTGAATGCATGCACTGCTGTGGTTTGAATACTTGTCCCCCACCGCTCCACCCTGACAACTTGTATGTTGAAATTCTAAGGCCCTATGTGATGGTTTGAGGAAGTGGGACCTTTGGGAGGTGCTTAGGCCATGAGGGTAGAGTCCTCACAAATGGGATTAATGTTCTTCAAGAAGAGACTGCGGAGAACTCCCCAACCCCTTCAGTGTGAGGGCACAGTAAGGAATCAGCAGTCTGTAAACTGCAAGAGGGCCTTCACCAGAACCTAACTGTACTGGCATCTTGATCTTGGACTTTCCAGCTTCCAAAACTATGAGAAATAAATTTCTGTTGTTCATAAGTTACCCAGTCTGTGGTATTTTGATTTAGCAGCTCAGATTGACTAAGAGATATATCTGAGGGAAAAAAATGATGAACATGGAGTAATTAAAAGTATTGGAAATAAGAGGACTCAGAAAGAAATGAGACAAAGAGGTTAGCTTTGCAGAGGAGGAGAAACAGATTTTCTCTGATTTTAAAGAAGAAGGGTGAGTATGTAAGAAGTAATTATTTCATAATGGGTTCCCTATTCCTTAAATCAAAGTGGCCACAAGGTTGAGAATGGCAAAGCTGTGGAGGAAGGGATGTATGAAGACTAGTAACTGTAGATTCTGGGGAGAGTTGTGAAAGGGAGATGGGTAAGGAAAAACTAAAAATATAACTGAGCAATGATAAAGAACTATTGGAATTGGGAGGAAGAAAAAATGGGAGGAAAAAGATAAGAAAGAATGAGATGGTGGAAGAACAGAAGGATGGAAGAGAAAAGAATAGAAGAAAGTTGCTTAGTTGGTTAAGTGATAGAGTGAGTATTCGAGTTAGCAATGACTATAATGTGAAAATTCTAGATAAGAGCAAAAAACAGAGCATGATAATGACAACGATTGATCAAACAGAATGGAGATGAAGGCAACTGGAATTCAAACTCAAGAAAGAATAAATATTTGAATTATTAGTCCACCATATGGACACTGAGTTTTCCCATGATGACAACAGAATTTATAGTAGAGAAAAATATTACTATTATTAATATTGTTAGTAATATCAATATTATTTGATAATAGCAACAATTATAGTACTATTTATATTGTGCCTGTGTGTGTGTTAGTCACTCGGTTGTGTCCAACTCTTTGTGACCCCATCGACTGTAGCCCACAAGGCTCCCCTTCTATGGAACTCTCCAGGCAAGAATACTGCAGTTGGTAGCCACCATTCCTAAACCAAACTGTATTACGTTTTTTTTTTCTGTTTTCATGTTTACCATCACCATAGTCTGAGAGCTCTTTCTAAACTTGTGCTGTCTTCCACATACTTGTATCCTCAAGGATCTGGGCCTGACACTAGAAGGTATTCAGAAAATGTGTTTAAATAAATAACAGGCAATTGAAATACTTAAGACATATGGTGAATAGGCCTCCTACCAATGGAGTGACAGCAGGAATGGAGGGGAAAAAGGATATCAGAGGCATTTTAAAGGAAATAATTGTTTGGATGAGGTGACAATGAAGAAGGAGAAGACTCAGCAACAACCCCAGTATCTAGAACGAAAGGCAAGTCAGGGTGCAGTGGAGCACTGATGCCACTGGGCCCCACAGTTACAGGTAGATGTCTGGATCCCCTCATTTCTCACTCTCATTTCACAGGTGATATCTGTCGGTGCCCAGAAGTGACACGGAGGGTATGAAATGCAGAAAGACCAGGGAATATGATTTCTTCTTCCAAAACATAAGAAGAATCACATGTAAAGTCAAAGGTACACAGTCACCTGAAAGCCTAGAACAAGGTTTGAGACACAGATTAGTATTTGAAACTCAACTAAGATACTGATCCTCTGGCAATACACCTAAGGGTCTTTCTTATTTTAAAGGTCCCTGAGATTTGAACCAAAGCAAAACGTATTTTATAAATATTAAGCATCATTTACAGAGTGTCTTCAGGGAATATATATGATTAGAGTATCCAACGTGAATGTGAATGAGAATTTTTTAACCAAACTACTTTTAGGAATTAACACGAAACAACCAATTATCTAGATCTTAATCAGAGCAGAAACAAAGGCAAAGATTGTAACTATGGACAGAATGAACTGCATATCAAAACATGTGAAAAGAATATAGGATCAATGAAAATTACAGAAAGATTAATGTCAACAAAATAAATATGCTGGCAATAATGAAACTGATATTCTATTTCAGAGGAAAAAAATCTATTAATAAAACAGGTCTGGATATTGCTAGAAATTATTTTCAGTTCAGTTTAGTCACTCAGTCATGTCCAACTCTTTGTGACCTCATGGACTGCAGCACGCCAGGTCTCCCTGTCCATCACATATTCCCGGAGTCTATTCAAACTCATGTCCATTGAGCTGGTGATGCCATCCAACAAGCCCATCCTTTGTCATCGCTTTCTCTTCTCCCCTTCAATCTTTCCCAGCAGCAGAGTCTTTTCAAATGAATCAGTTCTTTGCATCAGGTGGCCAAAGGATTGGAGTTTCAGCTTTAGCATCAGTCCTTCCAATGAATATTCAGGACTGATCTCCTTTACGATGGACTGGTTGGATCTCCTTGCAGTTCAAGGGACTCTCAAGAGTCGTTTCCAACACCACAGTTCAAAAGCATCATTTCTTTGGTGCTTGGCTTTCTTTATGGTCCAACTCTCACATCCATACTTGACCACTGGAAAAACCATAGCTTTGACTAGATGGACCTTTGTTGGCAAAGTAATGTCTCTGCTTTTTAATATGCTGTATAGGTTGGTCATAATTTTTCTTCCAAGGAGCAAGCGTCTTTTAATTTCTTGGCTGCAGTCACCATCTGCAGTGATGTTGGAGCCTCCAAAATAAAGTCTGTCACTCTTTCCACTGTTTCCCCATTTATTTGCCATGAAGTGATAGGACCAGATGCCCTGATCTTAGTTTTCTGAATGTTGAATTTTAAGCCAACTTTTTTCATTTTGCTCTTTCACTTTCATCAAGAGGCTCTTTAGCTCTTCTTCGCTTTCTGCCATAGTGTGGTGTCATCTGCATATATGAGGTTATAGATATTTCTCCCAGCAATCTTGATTCCAGCCTGTGCTTCATCCAGCCCAGCATTTCTCATAATGTACTCTACATATGAGTTAAATAAGCAGGGTAACAATATATAGACTTAACGTACTCCTTTCCCAACTTGGAACCAGTGTTGTTCCATGTCCAGTTCTAACTGTTGTTTCCTGACCTGCATACAGGTTTCTCAAGAGGCAGGTCAGGTGGTCTGGTATTCCCAGCTCTTTCAGAATTTTCCACAATTTGTTGTGATCCACACAATCAATATTTGGCATAGTCAATAAAGCAGAAGTAGATGTTTTTCTGGAACTCTTGCTTTATCGATGATTCAATGGAATTATTTTTTCAATAAAGAAATTATTTTACTCTAGAATAAATAATACTAGAAATTATTTATTGTTATCAATAAAAACAGAGACATCAACTTTCCCCAACACAGGGGCTGGCACATAAAGGGTAGATACACTGAACACCTCTGAATTTGGTCAAGTTAGCAAGAACCATGATGCTGGGCATGACCTAACAGTAATGGGCTTATTTCCACTCCAGGAAGGAGATGAGTTTTGTTTAACTCGTGACTGAGATCTACCTAGAGCATATAGTGGCTCATTTGAAACAAGAGAGGCTTGGCCAAACACTGGCCATAGTGAAAGCCAGCTCCAAACAGAGGAGGCTCATATTTCCCTGTTTTGCTTAGAGGAGCTGCAGCACAGAAAGTCAAGTGGTAGGTATTTCCAAGGTGCTCACTCTGTCTACTCAACTACAGCCTAAAACACCAGTTGGACCCACAAACAACTTTAGCCAAGAACAACTGGGTCTAAGACCTTGACTTTCACAATCGGTTTGGTATCTCATGAATGAGGAGAAACTATTTAAGAAGTTGAATGGGGCCAGGTCTCACCATTTCAGAGAAAAGATGATGGGTTGCTCTGCTGGCTTATATTTGGCCCAAAGCTTGTTTCCAGATACCACCAGTGTTTTACCTAGGAATCATTCCAGGGAGAACAATGCCTATTAGATGTCTGAATGCATCTTTATATCAAACCTGAATCTGCCTGCTTAAACATTTCAGAGAAAAGATGATGGGTTGCTCTGCTGGCTTATATTTGGCCCAAAGCTTGTTTCCAGATACCACCAGTGTTTTACCTAGGAATCATTCCAGGGAGAACAATGCCTATTAGATGTCTGAATGCATCTTTATATCAAACCTGAATCTGCCTGCTTAAACTTATAAACAATGGACAGAAAGTACTTGAAAGGAATGAGTGTAACAGGTGAGCAACTATAGGAACAAGAAGACCACTAGCACAGAATATGTGGGCAACTGGACACAGACTCCTCTTTTCCATTTTATTGCTGTGAACAGGTCAATTTTCCAAGCACTACTTCACATAAATATCAACCCATTTTCACAGATCTTCTGAAAGAGAAAACATAAATAGCAAAACAAGAAAGTCTTCCATAAAAGTGACTTTGAACAACAGAATGTATTTCAAAGTCTTTTTCCTGTGCCTGTTAATGTAAATGCATATAAGGAAAATTGTATCAGGCGTATGCATCACTTCTAGTAAGTGTATTGGGGCAAAAGTAATCGAATATCATATCTGTCACATATTAAAACTTAGAAGGTGTCCATGGACTTCACCAGCCAGTTTGTCTATTCTAATCAGGTTTCCTTCCCTGAGGAGAGAAGGGTAACTCTCAGCTGAACTAGAGCTCCCAAAGGGAATAGTCAAGGTGGAAAATTTCACAACAGCGGTCCAAATACCAATCCAATCACCTATGAAAAATAATATTTTGACTTAACTGGTTCGATCAAAGAAGTAGTCCCAAGGTTATGCATGTGTTTCTCAGGTTTTACAATGAAAGAAAAGTTATACTTAGGATGTGGGTTTAAATGTAGAGGAGGAGAAATCACCATTAATTTTGCCTGCCAAAAAATCAATAACTAATGTTTTAACTTTTCTCTCTCTCACTCACTCTTTGGCTTAAGAAACAAACTCTGTATATATTCTTCCCTATGATTTATGGGCTGGTTTGAAAAGTTATAAAAGTAAGTCAATAACCTCTTTAGACAATCCTGTTAGGAAAACTGTCTGATCCAGGAGGCAATTCGAATTCAAGCTTCCATAAAGAACTTCTCTTTGTCATTTTCAAATCCTATTTTCTTATAGTGATTACATACAATATAACAAGGCAACAGGTCACTATTGGAATGTAAACTCTTAGAATTCAAGGTATTTACAGTATTTTGATGTGACATCAGTTTCTGTATTTTCATCAAATATAGAATGTATATGATGATGTATATAAATAGGAACCCACTACACCCTAAGTTTTATTGGCCATAAAAATGAACAATAACCTGAGTACCAGCAAGGGAAGAATGAACTCCAAAGGTATGTTCCATTGAGACCTGCAATCTCAGAATTTTAGTCAGAGAACAGAGCAGTGTCACACACCTGGTGCTTTCATTCTGGCTAAACTTTTGAGCTGTGGGGCTGGAGAAGACTCTTCAGAGTCCCTTGGACTGCGAGGAGATCCAACCAGTCCATTCTGAAGGAGATCAGTCCTAGGTGTTCATTGGAAAGGACTGACGTTGAAGCTGAAACTCCAATACTTTGGCCACCTGATGCAGAGAGCTGACTCATTTGAAAAGACCTTGATGCTGGGAAAGACTGAGGGCAGGAGGAGAAGGGGACAACAGAGGATGAGATGGCTGGATGGCATCACCGACTCAATGGACATAGGTTTGGGTGGACTCCGGGAGTTGATGATGAACAAGGAGGCCTGGCGTGCTGCGGTTCATGGGGCCACAAAGAGTTGGACACAACTGAGTAACTGAATCGAACTGAACCAAAACTTTTAAGGCTGTTTCTGGAAATGTTGTCCTCATTAAGATATTCTCTCTTTCCACTAAGTATCTTATAAGTCATAATAAAATTGTTTCCATCTAACTTTAAAAAACTAGCCAAGTTTATATTACATTCAGAAAGGCTGCTATGCGGTTTTTGTTTGGACATCACCTGCACATCACCAGTAATGACAAGCAAAATCAAATGGAGCTGGCCTAGGAGACTAGACTTTCTATCTGATTACAGGTGACAGTCCATTTTTGTTCTAGAATTTTAATTAGTGAGAATGATTTCTTGCATATTAATCTATTTCTGATCTAGGATAAGGTCATAGAGATTTCCTTTCAACTCCACTTCTTCTGGCCAAGCTTCTGCTAAACTAAAAACCTCCCCACCTCCTTGCACATGTCTGGGGAGCTCATATGCTTGGATTCTTCTTTGATCATCAGTTTTCCTAAACCTAGGCCCATTGTTTCTCTTCTGGGCAAGCAGAGAGATCCCTCACCTTTACTTACAAATAGTGCTTCTGACCTAGCTGCACAGAAGTATCAAGCGATTTTTAAAATACAGTACATAACCTAAAGGATAACATCCATGTACATGCATGGACCAGCTCTAGAAGGGTACACAAGAACTGGATAACAAGTGGCTCCTTCTGGAGAGGGGAACTGGCAGTTCAGGATAATGGTAGGAGGGAGCCTTACTTTATACTGGTTCACCTTTGTGATATTTGAATCACTTTAAAATGTGTTTTCTTATTCAAAGAAAAATGTATTTAACTGTTCTAAGGGAAAAAATAATATAGAAAAAATGTGCAGTATAAAACAAGGCATATGTCATACTTCTATTCGAATAAAGAAAAGAAATTGCACACATATGGAAAATCTCTAGGAGGATACACAAATTTCTAGGAGGATATTAGTTACCTATAAAGGGTGGGACTGGTTGTCATAGAGTGGGTGAAAGATACTTCTTATTCTTATAATTATTAACTATAAAAGACAATTTTTAAATGATTTGGAAAGTGTTATAAGAAGTTATGGGGTTTCCCAAGAGGCTCAGTGGTAATGAATTCACTTGTCAAGTAGGAGATGCAGGTTTTATCTCTGTGTTGGAAAGATCCCCTGGAAAAGGAAATGGCAACCCATTCCAATATTCCTGCCTGGGAAATCCCAGACAGAGGACCCTGGTGGGCAGTCCATGGGGCTGAAAAGAGTAGGACACGACTTAGAGACTAAAGAGCAAAATTTAAATATAACATGAAATGGGGATGTATTAGAAAACGATAAAGGTGTGATTTCTACTTTAGTAATTTCAAAAGTATCACGTGAGGTTGGACTGAAGTGCTTTTATTTAAATAACCAAAATTTATTTCACCAAACACACTGGAAAAGTCAAACACAAACATCCATACACTGGAAAAGTCAAACACAAACATCACTGGCTTGAGTGAGGCTCAATACATTCATCTTATCGGTAAGAATGAGCGGTCCAAGCAGCATCCCTAGTTTATCACATATCTAAGCCACATTCGCACAGAGTCAGACATGACTGAAGCGACTTAGCAGCAACAGCAGCAAGCCATATTTCAAATTTTTGTGTCACTAACAACATGTCAAACACAATCTGCTGCATTGTCAAGACCACATGAAAGAAACATGATTCTGGTTTTCAATACCTATATTGGTAATTTTCTCAAGACATCTCTGAAGTTTGTTTAAAACTGAGGCACATTTGGAAGCCTGAATTCATAGAGTTACCAGGAAAAATTAGGGGAAAATTTAAGTTTATCCCCACCACTCTGCTCTCTCTTTATAGAAAGAGAGAGTGACTGTGGGACAGTACTCCCCTCTGCTGTCCTGCCCCTATTTTCTTCCCAACAGAACCATCCCTTTCTCCGTAGGCATGTCAAACATGACTGAAGAATGGATTCAGGAATTCCCTTGTGCTTGTGAATGTGGGTGTGTGCATAGGGTGGGGGGGGGGAGCATTCTTCTTGTCACATTTACTTTGTTTTTGTGAAAAATAACAATAAAAAGGGGAATATAGGTAGTTATGCACACCCTGCATCAGAATTATCAGTTCACCATTTAAAATGATGTATATTCTACCACTCTACACTCAAAGCATATTAAATCATACTCCCGAGGGTGGGGGGTGTGGGTAGATCTTTGTTCTTAAAGCAAGCACCCCTTGGCAATCCTTAGGTATATAATTGCTTGAGGATAAGAGATCTAAGAAATAAAGGCAATGATGACACTAGAGCTGACACTGATGGAATGCTTTCTATTTTCCAGTTTCTGTTGCCACCCTCCTTCCTGCAAAACACCTTCATTACTCACATGGGCCATTGCCTAAGCATCTCATCTGCGTCCTTGATTCTGCTTTTATTCCCCCACCACCAATCAGCAGCAGTCATTTAAAAGGTAAAGCACTTCATGTGACTCTATTCCACAAGGTCTTCTAATGGCTTTCTATCTCATTCAGAATATTCCAAAGATTTTCCCATGGCCTACAAGACCCCATGTGAAATGGGCTCTCTTCCATTTATTCTTTTTTAAAAAATGGACGTACAGTTAATGTGCAGGCTTCCCAGGTAGCACTAGTGGTAAAGAACCTGCCTGTCAATGCAGGAGGTGTGAGAGATGCAGGTTTAATTCCTGGGTCAGGAAGATCCCCTAGAGGAGGACATGGCAACCCACTCCAGTACTCTTGCCTGGAGAATCCCACAGACAGAGGAGCCTGGTGGGCTACAGTCCATAGGGTCGCAAAGAGTTGTTCACGACTGAAGTGACTTAGCAGCAGAAGCAGTAGCAGCAGCAGCAGAGTTAACATGCAGCACTATATGTTACAGGTGTACGATATAGTGATTTACAATTCTAAAGGTTATGCTCCACTTACATTATTATAAAATATTGGCTATACTCCCTGTGTTGTACAATATATCTTTGTAGTTGATTTCATACATAATAGATTGCACCTCTTAATCCCTGCCTGTGTGTGGCCCCTCCCCTTTTCCCTCTTCCTCCCTGGTAATCACTAGTTTGTTCTCTGCATCTATGAATCTGCCTCTTTGTTATTAGTCATTAGTTTGACTTTTTTTTTTTTAATTTTCCAGCTTAACACAAAATTATTTTTTCTTGGATGCGTGAAACTATCTGCATGTTGCCTAAGAAGAGAATTCCCCAAATGTTCAAATTTTTCAAGAAGCAACACTTGCTGTTCTCACAGGCCAGGACTTCTGGGTAAGCAGGCAAACTGAATAAGTCTATCCTTCTACTTTTTAAATCACATTTTTTTTAAAGGTAAAGAAACAAAAAAAGAAGAGAACTCACGAAGACAAAAAGAATGGGAACAGAGATAGAACATGAGACAGAAACAAAGTCAAGAAGCTGGAAGATTGAGTGGTAACTGACCTCCAATACCTGAGAAAACAATCTTAAGTCTACTGAACAGAATCTAACAAGGAGTAAGTTGACGTCCACCTTACTGCCCTTTGAAATTCTCTGGAAATTGCAGTAAGAAGTTCTTCTTAAAGGGCAAGAGCAGGGGCTGAAATAGGAAGTTGAGTTGAAGGAGCAAATAAATTTTTAAAGGGAAAATTAACCTTCTCTGTTGCAATTATCTTTTTCTCAATACAGCTGACACCTAGAGATTTCCTCTCTGGAGGATTAAACTGGAAAGAATCTAGTGTTGCTCATAAGACAAACTGCTGAGGGCAAAGATGAGTGACAATACTGAAAGAGGAAAGTTGCTTGAATGCTGATGCTCTGATGTATTCGGCAACCTTCAAAACTCAGTTCCCAGAAAGTTAGAAAGCAGGATATCTACGCCCCTTAAGCACAAAATTGGGAAAGCTGATCTGTCTGTTGGAAAGGGCCTTCAGAGATACAACTGAGGGTCCTACAATAAAATACCTGGGCTACTACCAAGGTATCAAAGGTCTGTAGTTGACAAGGTGCTCCCACAAACATAAACTTCCAAATAATATTGTTTGTGTCCTTTCAGCCTAATCATTGGAAAGAATAAAGCCAACTAAATAGGAAAACTCCAAAACAACAAATAGAACAGAAAAGAAAAAACTTTTTAAACTCAAAATATTCATTTAAGAAAAGAAATTACATCCTGGAAAGGATATTTTTAAAAATAAGAATATTCAGAAAATAAAGAGTTCTTGGGAAATAAAATTAGAAGGCAAAAATTCAACAGAAGAGCTGAAAGCTGCTACTTAATAAATATCCTGGAAAGAATAAAAAGTTAACAAAAAGATATAAAATAC
>SJYC01024559.1:0-22661 GCA_006408675.1 Madoqua kirkii | reverse complement strand
TGCTGCAGTCCATAAGGTCTCAAAGATTTCAACACAACTGAGCGACTGAACTAAGCTGAAGTGACTGATGGACTGTAGCCCACCAGGCTCCTGTGTCCATGGGGATTCTCCACGCAAGAATAGAGTGGGTTGCCATTTCCTTTTCCAGGGTATCTTCCCAACCCAGGAACAGAATGGGGTCTCCTGTAACTCCTGCCTCCACAAGTGGATTCTTTTACCACTGAGCCGTGTGAGAAGAGGCTCTTTTGAATCACATAAGTGGCTTTACGTGAAAATGAAAGTAATGACATCTATTTACCCATCCCTTCCCTGTATTATAAATTTCTGAGCAGAAAACTAAGTATCAGCAATCAAGCTGTTTATAACAGTCATGGCTTAAAAATCAACATTCACTTGTTTTGTTTTTTTTTAAGTTGCTATTAATACTGGGAATTTTATCCTGTGTCTTCACAATATGCAAATTTATGTTGCCATGTCAGTGGACATGAATTTGAAAAAACTCCAGGAGACAGGAGAGGACAGGAAGGCTGGCGTGCTGCATTTAATGGCGTGCTAAAAAGTTGGACTCGACTTAATAACTGCATAACTACAACAGTTCTTATTTCTGCTAAAATATCTTTCATTTATTCTCTAACTGTAGTATTGTATTCCACTGCTGAGGGTCACAAAAACTGTCATCTAAATAGTAGCCAAACAGAAAGGCATTAGAGCTCTGGGTTTGATATCAAAATCTACAATGTTAAAAGTTTTTTTTCTTCTTTGTATACATGATACTTACATATTTGAAATTCAAATTACCACTAGAGTTCATCACATTCTCAGTACCAGAATTTTTATTTTTTATAATTAAATCTAAGACTCAAAATAGCCATTTGAGATCCAGTGACTCTTCAGCACATTAAAACTAATTTATTGTCTCAACCACTCATTGCCTAACTTAATAATACATTATGTAACCCATTAAATACAACTTTATGAGATGCAGCTTGGTGACTTGTTGCTCCATGTTTACTTAAAAACATATATTCCAAATTAAACTAAGTCAACGCAATATAAAAATAAATCACTAATTTAACAATCTTATTGAGGTAAATTCACAAACAATAAAATGTATATATTTAAAGTGTAGAATTCAATGAGTTTTCACAAATGTAAACACTCATTGACCGATGTCATCAGTAGCATAACTAAGATGTAAAAAGTTTCAGTCAATTCGATCATTTCCTTAAGCCTCTTTGCAGTCAACTCTTCTCTCACCCAGCCTCAGAGTACCACTCTGCCACCGTCGGCTAGTCCTGCCTTTTCTAGGTTTACATATGGTGGAATCATAAAGTACATTCTCTTTTGTGTCTGCCTTCTTTTACTCAGCAAATTTGTTTTGAGATTCATGCATATTCAGTGCATGAGTACTTCATTCCTTTTTGTGGTTGGGTAGAGGTATTCCCATGGATATACCCAAAATATTTACCCTCTGACCTGCTGCTGAATATTTGAGTTGTTTCCAGTTTTTGACTACTGTAAATAGAAGTGTTACAATATTTGTATATAAGTCTTTGCACAGATACACTTCCATTCCTCTTCGGCAAATATTCAGGAGTGAAATTGCAGGGATATATGCAGGTTATCTATTTAGCCTTACTGAATAAATAAGTATTCTGCCAAAACTGTATCCAAATTAGTTGTGTCATTTTATAGTCCCACCATCAGCATATAAGTTCTGATTGTTTCACATTATGGGATGTAGAGAAAACACTTTTATGTTTCTGTTGGAGCTAAAAATATGAGATGCCGAGTTAAGAGCCAGCTTTGGGAAGTTAATTCAGCAATGTGTGGGTAGTAAGAGAACTACCAAGAGAATCACCTAATTTTGGACATATATGTTTACTATTCAGGGGGAAATGAGATCTCTGACTTTGGAGACATCTCTAAATCATACAAGTTGGAGGTGAAGTTGCTTAAATGGTTATAAAAGAGAGGCATTTCTATTTTAAAAGCTTAGAATGAGGAGCCAAGTGTTCTTCCATCCCAATTCCAAGGAGAAAAGCTTCCTCTGGGAAGGAAGGAGGCAGGACCTGCCCCTTTCTTCTCTTCATAAGCAGAGAAAAGAGGGAGGTGGGAGGGGGGTTCAGCATGGGGAACATATGAACATCTATGGCTGATTCATGTCAATATATGGCAAAAACCACCACAGTATTGTAAAGTAATTAGTCTCCAATTAAGATAATTCTTTTTTAAAGTCCATGTTTCTCGGTCTCTTGCCTTTGGGGTGTGGGTGTACTTGTATAGGAGATATTTCCATCTGACTTTTATCTCATTGCTTCAGGGGTAATTCATGGGTCAAGGGAGACCTGGTATAGTTGGTATTATATAAACAATAAGGTAAATCTGGTCTTCTCATCCAAAACACCATGCGTATGCATTCAAAACAAAATTAATGAAGATCAATACACAAAACTCAACCTACGTCCTCATCAGCATCTGCTATTACTGATACTTTCAACTTTAGTTATTTTAGTGGGTGTGCAGTGGTATCACATTCTGGTTTTTATTTGCATTTCTCTGCAAGGAGATCCTTGGGATTTCTTTGGAAGGAATGATGCTAAAGCTGAAACTCCAGTACTTTGGCCACCTCATGCGAAGAGCTGACTCATTGGAAAAGACTGATGCTGGGAGGGATTGGGGCAGAAGGAGAAGGGGACGACAGAGGTTGAGATGGTTGGATGGCATCACTGACTCAATGGACATGGGTTTGGGTGACTCCGGGAGAGAGATCCTTGGGATTTCTTTGGAAGGAATGATGCTAAAGCTGAAACTCCAGTACTTTGGCCACCTCATGCGAAGAGCTGACTCATTGGAAAAGACTGATGCTGGGAGGGATTGGGGCAGAAGGAGAAGGGGACGACAGAGGTTGAGATGGCTGGATGGCATCACTGACTCGATGGACGTGAATCTGAGTGAACTCCGGGAATTGGTGATGGACAGGGAGGCCTGGTGTGCTGCGATTCATGGAGTCGCAGAGTCGGACACGACTGACCGACTGAACTGAACTGAATTGAACTGAATGACTAATGATACTGAACATTTAACTTGCATAACTTCTGTTGTGATATTGCTGTTAAAATCTTTTGTCCATTTTTATTGATTTATTTACCTCTTACTACTGAATTATGAGGTTTCTTTATGTATTTGTGATACACATCCTTTGTTATATATGTGTATTGTGAAACATTTTCTCCCAGTCTGTGGCTTATGTTTCCATAAGAATGAACATATGTATCAATGAAACAAAACTGAGTCTAGAAGTAGACCCACATTTATGGTCAATAGAGTCCCAACAAAGGTGTCAAGGTAGCTCCATGGGGGAAAAAATATAGACTTTTCAACAAATGATTGTGAGACAACTGGATATTCAATTGGGAAAAAATAAAACGTGTTCTAACATCACACTGTACATTAAAATTAATTCAGTACAGACTATAGACCTAACCATAAAGCTAAACCCATGGAACATCTATGAGTAAACACTTTGGGTAGGCTAAGATTTTCTTTGGACATCAAAAGCATACAGCAGGATATTTTAAAAAACATTTAAGTATAAAGTCCATGAAGTAATGATTGCTTAATGATTGTCATAAGAAATATTATATTTTCTATCTTCCAAATAAAACATCTTGCACAGTCAGATGAATATTGCCCAGAGGATTAGTCATTCCCTTGCCAGTAGAAGAGGGAAAAACACCCACATGCTGACTGGAATGAGATCACTTTTCTGCCTGAGACACAGGCTGATGGTGGGGGTTGTGTTCCAAGGAACTAGAGTTTTTTATCCCATTCCTTGGTTTAGTCTACTTTTAACCACACTGATTCTGTCTCATTCCTCTGGGGTGATGGTTACCTTTAGGGTTGGCCCAATTTTCGTTTGACTTTCAACATTCCCTAATTAATTTTCTCACCTGTAGTTACACTGAGCTAGTCCTCTGGTGTGACTTCTAAGGAATGCTGGATTTATGAGAAGAGGGGCCACAGTCTCTTGGTCTCACTAAGAGGGAAGGATGACAGCAATGAGTGCAATTATCATCCAGAAGAGGTTATCAAGAAGATGTTCTTTCACTGAAGGTTACTGTTGGGAGAACATCATTATCTATATTTTCTTTCTCTTTTTTCTCTACACACATTTAAAAGAATCCTTTATTTTCATTGAGGAATGATATAGATATACAAACAATATATATAAGTATATATCTTTATATACAAATCTCATAGCACCTGGGTACCTCCACGCTACATTTAACAAATCTGTTTGAGATGGCGGTTGCTTCCTCCTATTCAGCGGCTCTGGTATTCTTCTCAGTCACCATGCACAGAAGATTTCTTAATTTCTAAAGCTGAACACAATCTGTTCTCCCAGCTTTCTTCTTGGTTGTTTGAAGTGCTGAGCTCTGTGATCTCATTTCTCTCTATGCCAAATTTGCATATCTCCTAGTCACTGATCATAGGCACCAGCATTCTTACATTTAAAATCAATAACTCTCATCAATAATCAGTAGTCTTGCTATTAAAGACAAAATTGTTAAAAAGAAGGTATGCTGACTGACTGCACAAAACTGGAGAATGAGGGAGAACACTGGTGCAGATTCAGGCAGCAGTGAAGAGACGGTGTGATCAGTAAAGACCAGGCTAGCCCTTATCTCCTTGTCTTCAGCATAGATTTATAAAATTGTCAATTGGATCCTGTAACTCATTTCCAGGGAAAAGGAAAAGCACAACAAAAACGTCTTTGAAAGCTAACTCTATTAAGCTCTGCCCGTTCCCTTTCATCTCTTTCTCTAACTATGAAGCTCTTCACAGAGGCACTTTGGAGTTTAATGTTTCAGAGAACCAAAAGAGAAATCCTCTCTGAAAATGCCCCATGCCTTCTTACATTTGCTTTGTTACTATGCTAATAAGAAATATGTCAGCCTTACACAGTATACATTTTATTTCTAGTTTTGTGTCTGAGCAATTTTAGGAAATACACAAATTCTCTCAGGCTTAAATACTAGTCAAAGACTGTGTCTTTGGGGTTAAAGAATATAACAGATGTGTGAGATATCCAAGAGAAGAAACATGCAAACGTACAATTACGGTACTGTCTTTTGAACATTGTTTTATGAATTTTAAAAATACAGATAGAATCTCACTACAATAATATTGGTATATCTTAAACATTTTCAGTGTGTTGGAATTAACTGATATGGAATTTTACTTGAAATACATGAGTCATCACTTAGGAATTAAAATATTTTGAAATCAAAATATATTTTTGGAAAGGTCTTTGATCTATATTAAAGTAGCTTTTATTCCTCAAATTTACGTTTAAGTGCTGTGAACCATTGTACCACCAAGATATTTTGCACAGCAAAGGGAAGTAAACTCACGTGTAAAGGTTATGTTGAACAATATTGGAATTGAATCATCTAAATGTAAAGACGGAGAAGGCAATGGCACCCCACTCCAGTACTCTTGCCTGGAAAATCCCATGGATGGAGGAGCCTGGTGGGCTGCAGTCCATGCGGTTTCGAAGAGTCAGACATGACTGAGTGACTTCACTGTCACTTTTCACTTTCATGCATTGGAGAAGGCAATGGCAACCCACTCCAGTGTTCTTGCCTGGAGAATCCCAGGGACTGTGGAGCCTGGTGGGCTGCCGTCTACGGGGTCACACCGTCGGACACGACTGATGTGACTTAGCAGCAGCAGCAGCAAATGTAAAGAATGCTTGACACCATGGTTAAAGACCAGTGAAAAGAAATGAACTGGCAACTAGGAAAAGAAAAATGCAAACTAACAAGAGTTTAGCCTCACCAGTAAGTCTGGGAAATAAAGCAACGATGAGATACCAGTTTTCAATTATTCAATGAGAAATGACATAGACACATTCTTTGAGGATGGTTTATAAGTATTCACAGCAAATTATTAATATTGGCTACCTCAGAGATGAAATTAGCAGAATAAAGAGTAAATTAATTCTGTATGAGAGATTTTGGAAATTTCCTATCTGTTTAAAACAATATGTATTAGTTATGTAACTTGAAAAATAGCAATATTCTAGAAAAGTAATAGGAAAATTACACATACACACCCAGAGAAAATTCTCCATATTGGGCCTCCTTATAAAAGCCTCTTGATGAAAGTGAAAGTGGAGAGTGAAAAAATTGGCTTAAAGCTCAACATTCAAAAAACGAAAATTATGGCATCCGGTCCCATCACTTCATGGGAAATAGATGAGGAAACAGTGGAAATAGTGTCAGACTTTATTTTGGGGAGCTCCAAAATCACTGCAGATGGTGATTGCAGCCATGAAATTAAAAGACGCTTACTCCTTGAAAGAAAAGTTATGACCAACCTAGATAGCATATTAAAAAGCAGAGACATTACTTTGCCGACTAAGGTCCGTCTAGTCAAGGCTGTGGTTTTTCCAGTGGTCATGTATGGATGTGAGAGTTGTACTGTGAAGAAGGCTGAGCGCCGAAGAATTGATGCTTTTGAACTGTGGTGTTGGAGAAGACTCCTGAGAGTCCCTTGGACTGCAAGGAGATCCAACCAGTCCATTCTGAAGGAGATCAACCCTGGGATTTCTTCAGAAGAAATGATGCTAAAGCTGAAACTCCAGTACTTTGGCCACCTCATGCGAAGAGTTGACTCATTGGAAAGACTCTGATGCTTGGAAGGATTGAGGGCAGGAGGAGAAGGGGACGACAGAGGATGAGATGGCTGGATGTCATCACTGCCTCAATGAACGTGAGTCTGAGTGAACTCCGGGAGTTGGTGATGGACAGGGAGGCCTGATGTGCTGTGATTCACGGGGTCGCAAAGAGTCGGACATGACTGAGCGACTGAACTGAACTGAACTGATACACTGCTGGTTAAACTGTAAATTTCTGGAGTGCAATCTGGTAATTCAAATAGAATGTCTTAAATGCACATATTCTTTGATGCACAAAAATTTACTTCCAGAAATTTACCCCACCAAAACTAATTATAGTTATAGTCAAAGGTAACTATGGGAAAGTGAAAGTTGCTTAGCCATGTCCAACTCTTTGCAACCCAATGGACTATATGGCCCATGGAATTTTCCAGGCCAGAGTACTGGAGTGGGTAGCCTTTACCTTCTCCGGGGGATCTTCCCAGCCAGGGCTCCTGCCTTGCAGGCAGATTCTTCACCAGCTGAGCCACAAAGGAAGCCAACTATGGGAAAGTTTATTTTAAAACTTTTATAATAGCAAAATTGCTATTGGAGACAATCTAAGTGTCCAACTAGAGTAAGTCAGCTAAACAAGTCATAAGGTGTCTGTGATACAATACTACAAAGCAATTACAAACTATACTATAAAAGAATATTGAATGGCATTGGAATGTTCATCATATATTGATAAGTGAAGAAGTAAATTGTAACACAAGATGGCAGTGGAACCAATTTTTGTTTACAATTACACAGTTGTGATTTTCTATATATTATATATAGGAGTGGCATTATGAATTTCTATCACTGTATTAACAATAGCTATGTCTCACTGTTAAGGGGACCTAGATAGCTTTATTAGATCAATGCAACCTGAAAAGTGTTCAAATAGTTCTTAAAATCTATGGGAAAAAAATACAGGCAGGGAAAGCTGGTTGGGTAATAGAGAATGAGAAGACTGTCTCTAAAGAAAAATAAATAGACTCAGAAAAAAAAAGGAACTGTGGTGGTAGAATGCTAAGATAACCCCCAGTGAATCATATCCTTTTACAATTCCTCCCCTTGAATGTGGGAAAACCTTTAACTTTCTTCTGGCCAACAGTATATGGCAAAGGTGATGGCACAGTCACTCCCCTAACTTTCTTAACATAGACAATGCTCCATCTCAGGAGATCAGAGCAAGAACTTCCTTGCTGGCTCTGAAGAAGTCAGCTGCTCTGTTGTTAAGTGGCCCTGTGAAAGGGTCATGTGACACAGAAGTGTGGAGGCCTCCAGAACATAAGAGTGGAACTCTGATGAGCAAGAAATTAGATCCTTAGTCCTACAGCTACAAGGGACTGAATCCTGTCAGCAACCACATGAGCTCAGAAGGGGAAAGAAAGTGAAGTTGCTCAGTGGTGTTTGACTCTTTGCGACCCTGTGGTATGTAGCCTGCCAAGCTCCTCCATCCATGGGGTTTTCGAGGCAAGAATACTGGAGTGGGTTGCCATTTCCTTCTCCAGGGGATCTTCCTGACCCTGGGATCAAACCTGGGTCTCCAGCATTGCAGGCAGACTCTACTGTCTAAGATACCAGGAGGACCCCAGACTCAGGAAAAAACTGGAGATTGGCTGACAGCCTAAATGTGGCCTTGTGTGACCTTCAGCAGAGGACCTGTTAAGCCATGCCTGACTCCTGACATCACAGAAATTGGGAAATGAAAATTACATGTCATTTTAAGCCATAAGCATGTGATAATCCTTTTCACAGCAACAGAAAACTAATACAAGGACCCAATGTAAATATTTGTTATGGAATCTTAATTTAACTCAGGAATTCATTCACTCTTTCATACATTCATTCAGCAGATATTTTCTTAATGCCTCCAAATACCTTGCCCCCTGCTTGGCATGGAGTATAATACATAATGTCTGCAGTTGAGGAGTTTACAGCTGGAGAAGGAGAGGGGCAGAAAATGCCCAGCACACCACGCCATGAAAAGTGTGACACAAACAGACACACGCGTGACACTGAGATCACATCATGAGGAGCCTGCAGAGTGGTTAAAACCACAGACATTGGATCTTCACTGACCTAAGTTTGAATCCTATCCCTACCACTTGCTAACTGACCTGGGGCCAGTTGCCTAAGTGAAAACCTCACCTTCCTCACATGTATAAAATACAGTTGAGGAGTTTACAGCTGGAGAAGGAGAGGGGCAGAAAATGCCCAGCACACCACGCCATGAAAAGTGTGACACAAACAGACACACGCGTGACACTGAGATCACATCATGAGGAGCCTGCAGAGTGGTTAAAACCACAGACATTGGATCTTCACTGACCTAAGTTTGAATCCTATCCCTACCACTTGCTAACTGACCTGGGGCCAGTTGCCTAAGTGAAAACCTCACCTTCCTCACATGTATAAAATTGTTATAATAAGACCTACCTTGTGTGTTGCTGTGTAGACTAAATTAAATAATATATAAGAACTAATTAGCACATGTTAAGTATTCACTGAATATGAACTATTATAATTATTATTTTGCCTGCTAGTGAATTATTATTTTGTCCAGGTCTGTAGTGGATGTTGGGAAACTTTTATTGTATAAGGACACAGAGGGTTCTGTTTGGTTTTTAACTTTAGCAGAATCTTGCCTATTTTGACAGATACAGATATTGCTACCAGAAATGGGATGATTCCTAACAAAGAAAATGAAAAGATGTGGCAATTAGTTGAAGGGTTGAATGGTAGTGGTGAGGAAACATAAATGAAGAATACAGATTTAGAGTCGGACATGACTGAGGCGACTTAGCAGCAGTGGCAGCAACTCATGTTAAACAGGAGAAAACCAGTTAGAAAACCCTAACCTATACTAACTTTTTAGGTAGGTCATGAACATAATGAACTTGTAGCAATATGGGAAATGATTGAAACAGAATCAGAAGTGTATGTTGACTGCAGTTGACTGTATTTGACATGGTACTCTGAGCAAGAAACGAGCTGAAAAAAAAAGCAATGACCAGTTTGCAAGCAAAATGTAAAAAAAAAGGAGTTGAGGGAGAAGGCCTAGAAATTCAGAGACTCTTGGCATTGAAGAGGCAACTGCTTATGCTCAAATGAAAGAAAATGGGAAGGACTTTGAGTAAAGATGACTCACTGAAACTGAACATGGTACCTGAACCAAATTAAGGATTTGTCTTTAGACCCATTGTGAGATTGATGGACAATTTAAAGTACATCTAGGCAAATATCAAATTAAGATGTAGTATCCAGTAAATCTTTTCAGTTGGTTAAGATGGCTCAGGGAAAAGAACCTAAAAGCGGCTTTTCCACCTGTGTCTGATAGTCTGAAGAAGCTGCAGTTAACTCAAAGAGGGCTTGCTGTGGTAGCTCATAAGAAGACCAAAGTAAAGAAATACACGTGATATGAAAACTAAGTAATCCAAGTGGCACTAGTAGTAAAGGACCCACCTGCCAATGCAGAAGATGTAAGAGATGTGAGTTCAAACCCATTCTAGTATTCTTGCCTGGAGAATCCCAGGGACAGAGGAGCCTGGCAGGTTACAGTCCATGGGTCACAAAGAGTTGGACATGACTGAAGCGACTTAGCGTGCATGCACATGGCAACTAAGACCTGAGCTCTGAGTACTGTGTGTACTGTCATTGGTACATAGAACTGACTAGAAGTGAAAAGGTAAGAATCTAAGATTTTGAGAAAATCACACACAAAAAAATTACCTACCTAGACTAAAAAATACTTTGATTTTTTGCAACCTAAAATGATCCATAAGCCCTCAGACACCAGTGGTCTGTGAGTGAGCTGAGAAAATGCTCTCATAAGGAAGAATATTTGAACAATATTCAGGAAAAGTAGAAAAACTTCATTGCAGGAAGAGCCAACAGCTATAGAAAATGATATCATTGAGCCCTTCCCAAGGGATGGGATGCAGGCCCTAGTTATGTAGCACATTCCCTGTTCCTAGGGTCAGGCATTGCTGCAACACCCACCCAGGGCGATTTCATCCTTCCACCAGCCTAGTGCTGCTGTGGCTACCCCACCCCTGCTATGCTGTTGTAGCCTGGGTGTGGGGGACAGACAACTGACCTTATTAGAGGGATGCAGGCCCTAGTTATGTAGCACATTCCCTGTTCCTAGGGTCAGGCATTGCTGCAACACCCACCCAGGGCGATTTCATCCTTCCACCAGCCTAGTGCTGCTGTGGCTACCCCACCCCTGCTATGCTGTTGTAGCCTGGGTGTGGGGGACAGACAACTGACCTTATTAGTTTTTATACCTCTGCAATAAGAGGAGACAAGTTGGGACCAAAGAGGATTTGGAGATGTAGTGGCTTGGTCAAACTTTTGGTCTATAATCCCTTATAAAGAGGGCATTTTTTTTTTTTTTAATGGCTGAAGGAAACTGAACTGACTGTGTGTTGTGGGACAGAACTGCATAGTCATCAGGGTTGTCCACCAGATATTTGCAGCTCCCCTTCAGGCACATGCTGCTGCTGGTGGTAAGTCGCTTTAGTCGTGTCCAACTCTGTGCGACCCCATAGACAGCAGCCCACCAGGCTCCTCTGTCCCTAGGATTCTCCAGGCAAGAACACTGGAGTGGGTTGCCATTGCCTTCTCCAATGCATGCACGCACGCTAAGGCGCTTCAATCATGTCCAACTCTGTGCGACCTTATGGACAGCAGCATATGCTAGGAGAACAACGGCTCTGCACTCTTGAAAGTGGGTGTGGTCATATGATCTGCCCTAGTCAATCAAATTTGGTCAGTGGTGCTGTGTTTTCTAGGTAGGTGCTTTAAGAGCCAGTAAATCTGTCCTCTTTGTCTGCTTAGGCAGTAGGCAATGCTCCAGACAAAGACCACTTCAGCAGCCTGAGACAAGTAGGGATGATATGAAACAGGGCTTGAAGCTGATCCATGGAAGAAGTTTGATGTGAGCAAGTTCTTGTTAAGCCAGTGAGGTTGCCAGGTTGTTTTCATGCCAGCACAAAACTTCTCTGACCCTACTGGGACTTATCAAGTGTACAAGGATCAAGACTTGTTCTGATCAAGACTGAATAAGTGTACAAGAAGCTTGGAGATTTCATCCCTGCCTACCTCTCAAGCCATCTCCTAGTCATTCTCTGATACACACATTAACTCTAGCAGTACCAGTGAATGACTTTTAAAATAAAATCACTGCATTGTATGGAACACGGATTGGGAAGAAGAAACTAGAGGATGATAGTCGCACTTACAGGAAAAGATGACGCCCCACGATTATATGAAGGGAAGCACAGAGTCAGAACATGAAAAGACTGAGGACCAGAACAAAAGATGTTTAAAAGCAAGGAGAGAGAAAGGACGGAGAGAGGAAGGACACACCCCGTCAGAGAAGCTCTGGAGAAATCAAGGGAGACACACTTCACAACTGAAAAGTTTTGCAGCATCAAATCTGACCAATGAGATGGAGTGAGGACTAAGAGGGGACAACCGGATGTGACAGCAGGCCTCTGTTGTCTTCCAGAAGAGTTTCAAATGAGGAGAGGACCAATAAAAGGACTGGGGAGATTTGGAGACAAAATGAGGGGGAAGAATGGAGAATTCAAAAAGGACTGGCAGGAGCTTGCTCCTCCTGGTCACTGCCTCATTCTTTTCCAGAAAGTAAATCATCTTCTCAGGTTGCTCCACCCCCAAGTTCAAAGGATCCAATCTAAGATGTAAGGTCTAGGTTACACTGGGCCTAACCCAGGTGTGTGATGGACAACCTTGGTGCTAAGTCTCTTATTAGAACCAGTGTGAACTTAAATCTAAGCTGCTCCAGGCCTGCACAAGCTCAGATCCTTGGATAAGCCTGTCTGCGATGCCATCTCTGAGGGTAGCTTGGTATGGTGGAAGAAGTCAACATTCATTATGTTTCTCATATCTGCATCTCATTCAGTCCTCATTAGAATCTTCTAGTATATTCAATGATGAGCACAAGGTCAAATTGTTGCAGGTTTTAAGATAACAATACCTTTTTGACTCTAAAGTCCAGGCACATATTGTAACTCTTTCCCTGGTGCAAAAACCTGCCTCTAGAGCCCAAGAACTTGGAAGAGACTTATTCATTAACTATTAATGATTCCAAAGGAGCTTATATCTTCACAGCATGATGAAGTCAGCCAAGGCGTAATAACAAATGTTTCTTCTTCCTGCCTCAATCTTCACCTTTCCCCTTGCTTGCCTATATTTGATTTCTATTTATAATTCAATTCCAGAGCAATTTTTATCACTGCTGGGCCTCCTGCAAGCACCAAATTAATTGTGACTTGGTAGTTTGGGGTCATATCAATATAGCCTTTCTCTAAGGGCATGGCTCATGAATGAGGGAGAGCTTATTTCCAAGTGACTAAAAACCAAACTTAAATCAACAAACTCAGAGCCCCTTGAGTATATCACTCAAAAATCTAATAAAAGTACATCCAGGGATCTTCATTAAAAACTGACATTCTTTGAGTGATATTTACTTAATGATATCACCTGACATTCCCTAAGGTAATGTTTTTCTGAAATACCTCTGAGTTCTTCCAAGGCCTAATGGAAATGTTCTGTGCTGCTCACTCCCAAGTTTCTATTTCAAGCCCTGAATCTCACCCAAGATACACTCTGGCCTGCTCCGTGGAGGTCATTCCAAACTCCAGCATGTCCCATTGTCCCCTCAAACTCAACAAGCACAGCAATGGATCACCATTTATTCTTTGCGTGGAGAGTTTTCTAAAGGATATTTTTGCATCATCTCACCTTGGGAAAAGAGAAAGAAAGTTACACTTAATATATTTTAACTTAGAATATTTGGGTCTGAGTAAGTTAATTGCTTTGTAGAGATCAGAAAGAACTGGTTATAAAATAATTTTAATTTTTCGTATTACTAAATTTTGTACCCTCCAGCAAGATTTTGAAAATTGAACTAATAATAATGTCATACTTGTTTTTCTGACCACCTTTTAAGTATGTATCAAGTGAGAATTAAAACGCCTCTTGCTGCTGTAGTACTGAGTGAGCAGCTACCCCGAGTGTTTTTATGCATGTATGCTTGTATGCACGTGTATGCGTTTGTATGTTTGAATGCGTGTGTGCTTATGTATGCACCCCTTGTGTTTGTGTGTGTACATGTGTATTTGTGTCTGTGTGTGCACTGTAAGAAGACTCAACTTGGGTCAAAATGGAACTCTTGTAGTTGGTGAACCTCCTACTTGCTCTTCGGCCATAGCTCTGCTCTGCCCCCCCCCCTCCGTCATGTCCGCCGCCAGCCTCCTGAATCCACAGGAGGACTGTCTTGAATTGAGATCATTCTGTCTTAGAATTGGAGGGATGTAGTAGGGCAAAAGGACTGTGAGAAACAGGTTTTTTTCCTCTATCCACTACCTTTAAATGAAAACAGATGCAGACATTTTGTATTACATAGAACATAAAACTTTTCCCCCATGTCTTAAGAACTATACTCAATATGGACTTACTGGATGCACATAATGCTTTAAAAAGTGTTGAAAGGTATTTTGAGTTCTGGATATCAAAATGAGACAAAGAAAATGAAGAAAAATATGATCATGAATCTATAAAGTAAAAGTGAAGTCACTCAGTCGTGTCCAACTCTTTGCGACCCCGTGGACTGTCGCCCACCAGGCTCCTCCATCCATGGGATTCTCCAGGCAAGAATACTTGAGTGGGGTGCCATTTCCTTCTCCAGGGGATCTTCCCAACCCAGGGATCAAACCCAGGTCTCCTGCATTGCAGGCAGACGCTTTAACCTTGAGTCTATAAGTACAGTAAAAATTTACCCATTTAGGAAATTAAAAATATTTAACAAACTTTATTAAATCAACTTCATCGGTGCTCCATCGGATCAACCCATAGGGATAGGTTAGAGAGGATAAGCTATGTCCTGTTCCAACAACTAACGTAGGGACCCTGTGGGACCTTTTTTTTTTTTTTTTTTTTAAGTAGAGTCCATACACATAGACACGCACACACACACACGCCTTTTCCTCCTATCACCAGTCATTCTCCTTCCTCTTCTCTCACAAACAATCCCCAACTTCTGTCTGGTTCCTTTGCAGTGTCTGTCCTATTGACATTTTCACAGCCTTCCCTTCAGTCTAGACTCATCTGTCATCATCCTGATGATCACAGCTTCCTCCTGATCACCCCGACTGCTGCCGCGGCACCAGATTAATCTTACCACAAACTGCATTTCCTTAGTCCACCCTGCTGTCAGCTCACTGGGTATCAACCAGCTGGGTGCATTTAAATGATGGCCACTGAATGAGGAGGGGCAGACTGAGAACATTTCTGGGCCTCTTGACTAGAGAATGAGGATATTTTAATGGAGAAGGGAGGAATGATGTGTCAGCCTGTCTAGCCTGTCTGTCAGTCAGCAATCTCCCAAAATACATGCATCCTGCAGACACTCTCATGGTGTACGCCTGTTGTGGTGAGTGTCTTGCCTTCCTCAAAATGCCATCAGCTTTCTGAGGACACAGACAATGCTTTGAGCTGTGAGTTTATCCTTCACAGTGGCCAGGAGGATGCAAGCCCCCTCTGTGAACTTGGTTACCTAGGGCAAGTCATGTGATTTCTTGAGCCTCATTCCTCATATGCAGGGAGATCAAGAATACCTGCGTGGTGAGTACCATGGTCGTTGGCACACAGTAGGGGTTGAGTAAACTGTGGTAACTATGATTCTTTACTGAGCAGAATGCAGCTGCATTGGCTGAAAACCTTTGAAGAAGTGTGATGGGAGCATTTACTGCTCTGACAGTCTGCCTGTGAGACAGAGAGGCAGATGCTAGAGCAATAGAGGCCCTAAAACCAATCGTTACGGCCAGAATCTCATCCAAGACTTGGATTTGGATTGACAAGGTGTGTATGCAAAGCAGCTGGTTTTCAGGAAACCTCTAGCTCTCCACAGAGCTCAGTAACACCATCAGCAACCACCAGAAATATTGAAACAGAAAATGAGCTGTTTGTATAAATCTCAGTGTGCCCCTCTTCCAGAGTAGCACTGAAATGAGTTTATCTTGAAGTGCATCATAATCTTTTCACTCTGGTCTCTCAAACAAGTGCCCTGGGAATTGAACTGCTCTCTATCTCCCATGGTGAAAAGGTGCAAGCTCAGCACCTTGAGATAAACCATCAGTGGTCCAGAAAGAAAGTCAAGTTTCAGTCTCACCTTCCCCCACTTCCTGTAATGCTGGAGACCTGTGTTTGATCCCTGGGTTGGAAAAATCTCTTGGAGAAGGGAAAGGCTACCCACTCCAGTATTCTGGCCTGGAGAATTCCATGGACTGTAGAGTCCATGGGGAAGCAAAGATTCAGACATGACTGAGCGACTTTCCCTTCACTTCACTTCCCCCCCTTTAAAAGGTCATTAAAAAGTTCTCGTTTCTCTGCTGCCACTAGATGGTACTAGCCAGCTGCTTGTCATCTTTTTCATTTTGTTGTGTTTACTGCCTCTGAGCACTAAATTGAGAGACTGATTACAACAACATGCTTTACTGAAAGGGGACTTAGAGTGTCCTTGGTCAGCCACTGGAAAGTCACTAACGGTGCCAATTCTGAGCCATGTCAGCACTTCTCTTCAGCCTTTATTTACATAAAGTCCTTCTTTGTCCTATCCTGGATAATGGAAATATTTAGTCATCACACGGATGATTCACGCCTATTTGCCCCTGTGTCTGTAGGAAGGCTTGGGAGAGATGCGGGCACAGTGACTTTGAACTATAGGCAGACGGTGCAAACCAGCTTTGCCACCTCTCTCAGGAGCCCTGCCCTGCTGTCTCTTTATTTAGAATGTCTCATTCTTCCTGCTTCAGCCTCCTAGCCTGCCCCCAGTGCCCTCCATTTTCAATACACACACGTGGACCTTCTTTTTTATTTCTGGAAAGAAAAGATGGCAGTGGCTAATGAAATAAGTCATGGATGCTACTAGAAGAAAGTAAAGAATGTGACCTTGACATCTGATTCCTTTCTTCCCTGAGCTGGTCTAAGAGAATTGAGCAGACCCCTTCCCAACCCCTCAAGCTCTTTAATACTCTCTTGTTGTTGTTCAGTTACTATGTCATGTTCGACTCCTTGCAACCCTGTGGGCTGTAGAATACTGCATGCCAGGCTCCTCTGTCTTCCATTTTCTTTCAGAGTTTGCTCAAATTCGTGTCCATTGAGTCAATGATCCTTTGCTGTCCCCATCTCCTTTTGCCTTCTTTAAAAGACTAGATGTCACTAAAGCCCATTCTCACCTGGATGACTGGATTGTAGGGACTGGGGAAGGGGATCCCAGTACTTGATGCTGTAATCTACAGTTAGGCTATGAGCACAAGTAGAGAAACACAGGGGATATTATGCCAACCTAAGACTAGTCAGGAATAATCATTTCAGGATGGATATCTCCAAGAGATTGCAGGGTTCATGCAAAATATTTCAACTGAAGCAATATTCACCTATAATCTGGACATTATAATTCCAACACAACCTCTACTGAGCTTCAGAATATCTGAATAATTCCTCAGTCTTTCCGAGTCTCAATTTCCATATCTGGAAAACAATTTTTTTTGTATGATTGTTAAAAGAGAAAAATAAAAGAAAAACTTGTTAAGAGAGAAATAAAGTTTGTAAGATTGTTAATAGGACAGAGAAAGAAAGTCTGTAAAGCTTGTAGCATTTAGCAAGACTTTCCCCAAAGGTTCCTCCCTCCTCTCAGTGGCTACAGTGGAAGATGGTCCCCCACCCCATACCAGCATCACTCCAGCTCTCTGTAGGCTGGAGTCTGAGCTCCCAGGAACTGGTTCCCAACCCGTGGAATTAAGTAAGATGTAGGGGAATCTTGAATCTCAAACCTCTGCTTTCACTTCTCATAACAACAGCAGTGGGTTTCACACCTGTCTATATGCCCCATTTGGCTTGAGAGGAGCCAGCAAATCTCAGGAGAGGTTACCATCTCTGAGACAGCTGCCTATTTCTATCTGTTTTCATAAGAAGTATTTCATTTTCTTAAACAAGAGTTTTCTTTTGAAAAGAGAAACAATTTTGCTTCTTCTTCTTTTTCTTTTTTTTATCTGCAGAAGGACAATGGGCAATGTGGCAAATCAAAGGGACAACGTGAAATGATGGTGTAATCTTTCCTATCTCAGTTGAAGGACAGTATAGTGAAATTAACAGGTTTCAATACAAAGAATTGTACAGAAACACAGCACAATGTTAAGCTAACATATAGACTATTTCTCTCTGGGTTTGGAGAACAATAGGCTTAAACAGCAATAATTTGAGCTATGCTATTGTTTTTGTTCAGTTGCTCAGTCCTGTTGACTGTCTGCGACCCCAAACTCCAGCATGCCAGATTTCTCTGTCCTCCACTATTTCCCAGAGGAGTTTGCTCAAATTCATGTCCATTGAGTTGGTGATGCTATCTAACCACACATGGAGGAAAGGACTGCTCAAATTTTATTTCCTTGAGTAATAGCTGTTCAAGAGCAACTTGCAAGCAAGAAACTGGAGTGGGTAGTTTCTCATGTTAGAGCAAGATTTACAAGGAATCTTCCAGTTATCATTAAAAATTTCCGGCACCTCAAAGCAGTCACAGTTAAAGGTGCACAAAAGTAAAAGAAAGCCAAGCGAGGAGGAGGGGAGCCTACACATGCAGGAAGAACAAAGAATAACATCTCTTGTACTACAATTTCTGATTTGTAATTTCAAAGGATCCTAGACCTTTAGAGAGCTTAATTTTAACACTTCAAAGTTAGAACGAAAACTGTGGTATATTTGGTAGTGGATAACTGCAGCATTGTGCTGGAAATGATTCCAAAAAACCATTTGGGGTCTGAGTGCAAGAGAGCTTGTATGGATTAGTGATGCTTGCGTGCTGCAGGCAGGAAGGATAGCCTGGTTCTGGGCCTCTCAAGCACACAATACTTCATGAATAGAACAAGTAGGATATGCAACACATTATTTAATAATTATCTTATTATATGATAGAACTTGGTTTTTCATAACCCTCGGGCCTGACAAAGAATCAGTGAATCCATTTGTAAGAATGAAAATACATACTCCTGGATACTAGGAAATCAGTGAAGTGAGAAGCATCAGAAATTTGCCATCTCACCTTGACAACAATTGCACTGCACAATCTGTCACATTTTAAAGCAAGACAGAAAAGCATAAACATAAACTTTTTCTTTGCCCTTTGGCCTCTTCTCTTCCCTCTAACGTGCATTGGGCATCTGCATTATGTGTTAACCAGATTCCCCAAAGAGTAGAAATAGCCTCTGAACCAGAAAGATCAATTTTTCTCCTTCTAGTGCCAGCCGTGTAACTCCTTCAGTTCAGTTCAGTAGCTCACTCTTGTCCAACTCTTCGCAACCCCTTGAATCACAACACACCAGGCCTCCCTGTCCATCACCATCTCCCGGAGTTCACTCAGACTCACATTCATCGATTCTGTGATGACATCCAGCTATCTCATCCTCTGTGTCCCCTTCTCCTCCTGCCTCCAATCCCTCCCAGCACCAGAGTCTTTTCCAATGAGTCAACTCTTCGCATGAGGTGGCCAAAGTACTGGAGTTTCAGCTTTAGCATCATTCCTTCCAAAGAAATCCCAGGGTTGATCTCCTTCAGAATGGACTGGTTGGATCTCCTTGCAGTCCAAGGGACTCTCAAGAGTCTTCTCCAACACCACAGCTGAAAAGCATCAATTCTTTGGCGCTCAGCCTTCTTCACAGTCCAGCTCTCACATCCATACATGACCACTGGAAAAACCATAGCCTTGACTAGACGGACCTTAGTTGGCAAAGTAATATCTCTGCTTTTGAATATACTATCTAGGTTGGTCATAATTTTCTTTCAAGGAGTAAGCATCTTTTAATTTCATGGCTGAAGTCACCATCTGCAGTGAATTTAGAGCCCCTAAAAATAAAGTCTGACATTGTTTCCACTGTTTCCCCGTCTATTTCCTATGAAGTGACAGGGACCGAATGCCATGATCTTCATTTTCTGAATGTTGAGCTTTAAAAGACAGCATTTCTTTCTCAGTCCTGAAGGATTCATGATGACTCACCACTGGCCTTGTACTGTAGACATCTTTGGTGATCTTAATATACAATGCTAAGAAATCATTTCCCTTAAAGATAGAGATTGGTGCAGAACAGACTAGTCATATGACCTTGGAGATAGCTGGCTACACCTAATGGAAGTTCTTAGCTTAAATATTTAGAACCTTATTAATGTTACTTGTACTTTGCCTATTTTACAAGACTATTGTTTCTTGCATTACCAAACATGTGACTGAGCCTCAAGTAAAATTAATGATGATTAAGTGACTTGAAATGATTGACCAGATATAATATTCATATGAGATCAATGATCATATTAATATAACTTTAGATATGTGAAGAATCAACAAGGGACCATTTTCTGGACTGTAACAAATGAACATGACAGGTGGTCCAGAGGTTTTGATTACTGTTAACAAGCTCTAGTCCAGGAAGAGCACACTGAAGAGCCTATCAATTAAATCCTTGCCTGACCTGGGAATAGGACTGAATCTCTGGGCAGAGAGAATGTGGGAGCTATTCTGCAGCACTTTTTTAATTGGAGGATAATTGCTTTATAATATTGTGTTGGTTTCTGTCATACATCCACATGAATCAGCTGTAGGTATACATATGTCCCCTCCCTCTAGAACCTCCCTCCCACCTCTCACCCCATTCCACCCCTCTAGGTTGTCACAGAGCACCAGGTTTGAGCTCTCAGCAAATCACACCAGCTGTCTCTTTTACATATGGTGATGGGTATGTTTCAATGCTACTCTCTCAATTTGCGCCCCCTCTCCTTTCCCCCCTGTGTCCAAAAGTCTGTCCAAAAGTCTAGGTTTGCGTCTCCGCTGCTGCCCTCAAATAGGTTCCTCAGGACCATCTTTCTAGATCCCATTTATTTGTGTTAATATATGATATTTGTTTTTATCTTTCTGACTTACTTCACTTTGTAATATTGGCTCTAGTTTCATCTACCTCATTAGAACTGACTCAAATATGTTCCATTTTATGGCTGAGTAACATTCCATTGTATATATGCACCACAACTTCTTTATCCATTCATCTGTAGATGGGCATCTAGATTGCTTCCATGTCCTAGCTATTGTAAACAGTATTCTGCACAATTCTTTTAGTACAACTTTTCTGTAAGCTTGGAATTATTTCAAAATAAAAAGGAATAAAAGGAAATTGCTTTTATTTTACAAAAATAAGCAAACGAGTGAATAAATATTTGTCTCAGTTTGGGTTCTGCCCAAAACAGAGCCAGAAGCAATGGCCTGGGTGGAGTATTGATCTGAGGCCTGATGTCAGGACTGTAGGATCTGAGGCGAGAGAGAAAAGTGAGTGACACACGAAAGGAGGAAAGCCAGTATGACTGTGTTCATGAAGTTTGCTGTTGTAGATAATCTGAGCTTGACTTTGCAGATTTCTATCCGTTTTTATGAAGAAATATGTCAATTTCTTTTAACAGTGTTATGTATGGAATGTCTCTCAGACCATCTAAAGAGAGGCAGAGGGCATGTGGGAAGCAGAGAATGTGAGAGGAAGGGAAAAGCTTTCATTCACTGACTCCCTTCTCCTATCAGTGGAGAGTTTTCCAGAACATTCCTTTCAGATCTTCAGGAGAAGAGCATGGGGCAGAAAAAAGAAAGGATGAGTACAGTCAGTGGTGGTATGCTGGCAACTTGAGAAAAGCCAAGCTTGGAGCTGATGTCAGAGGTGGGAAGAGACATCAGCTATATTCACCCAAGAGTTCTGTCTAAACACATATAAATAGTAATCAGTGGCATGCACTGGGGAAACTTTGCCCAGGGTGTTGAGGATTCCAAGAGGAGGCGCTTAAGTCAGCTTGGCAGTGGGAGTCAGCTGGGATGTCAGAGAAAGCTGAGATTTAAGTACTAACTAGGATTTGGTCAGAAAAAGAGGAGAAAAGGACATTCCAGCAGAGACACGCTGGAGGAAAAGCAGTGCTGAGGCAAGAAACAGCAGTATGTGCTGTGGAGATCCACTCAGAACTTCAGAGGTGGTACAGTCTTTAAGCTAAAGACTCTGAGAGTCAGCAGATGCAGGGGAAAGCCTCCCAGCTTCCCTTATCGGACAAAAAGCAGAAACTTCTCACAAACGAGGACTGACAAAATTTCTCTTTTTGAGGCGGCATCACTTCCCAGGAGAGAAACCAAGAGTAAGCCTGCCATAAATCCTTTCTCTTTGGGGAATTTCATGGCCCCAAAGATGGAAAAATCGTATCTTCCTAGAGAAACATTATCACAAAGTTCTTGTCTCTGATTTGTTCTTCTAAATGAAAGCAGCTCCTTTGCCCTTGCACTATTTGCCTATCTCTGTTTCCTTTAATCTTAGAAGAGCCTAATTACAGAAATGAGATCACCAGGTATTCCAACTTAGTCTGCTAAGTAGTTTAACCAAACTTCTGACTGCGCTCCACTCAGTGCACCCAGTGTCACGCCTAACCTTTTCGTTTTTCTTTAAAGAAGTATAAATGAAGAATAAGTAATTAATAGATGACCAAATCTCTTCCCTAGCTTCCCCTTTAGTAATGGGTATTGATTTTCAAGCAGCAAGAAGCTGGACCAGGTTCCTAATGACAACTTTTTTTTTAAAATGTAGAATCTATTTCTCCCCTCCTCTTTTTCCTGTCAAGCATGTGTTAGTAAATCTTCAGCTTTAACCACTTAACTAGCTGGTTTCTTATTTTTTAGCTCTCATGTGCATATGAATAAACTTTTTCTTCTATTAATATTATATTCATAATTAATGTGTCTTTTGTCAGTTTAATTCACAGATGCTAGTCAGTGAACCTAAGAATAGAGGGAAAAGTTTTTTCTTCCTAACAAACTGTATGTGGATGTGCACAAGTGCGTGAGCGCGCGCAAGCGTGT